>CM061533.1:214718053-214760926 GCA_030545055.2 Neoaliturus tenellus
GTGCCGTGGCCGTGGCGAGAGGGGGTGCAGTGGTCAGACTGCGGGGGGGGGGGGGCGTTGCCATGGAGACGGTCTTACAGCTGTTTTGTATTCTGGGCTAATTCCCCGGTTTAACTCAAACCCCTCTTCACTTTAACATCCCTTTAATACTCACCCGGTATATTGCAGTATCCCTGTTTCTATCGTATTTTCCTTGTGTGTTTCCGCGATCATACTTATGGGAATATTTTTCAATCTTGTTTGCAGCCAGGCTATGCATACTGTATACAACAAATTAATTTTAATTTTAACTAATATGTAAAATAGTTTTAAAATTAACTCGACGCTTTTTATGATGTAAATATAGCATGAAATCGATATGATTAATATGGCAACGAAGCAACCAAGAAAATAACTACTGGATCATACCATAAAAGATTATTTAAAATTACACACTGAAATGTAATGAAATGAAAATAGTTTATTTATAAAAAATATACAAAATCAACCAAGTAGATCCTTAACTAAATAAAAATGTTATATTATCTAACTTTAAGCAACATTTTAAGGAAAAGGTCTGCATGGGCAGATAGATGCCTGTGCGTAAACATTGTTGTTATAATAAAAAATATAAAAAAATTGCTGGAGCTGCGTGACCTGAATGCATAATTAGTTTAAGGAAAAATCATAAAGAATATGTGTTAGATGACAACAACCCGGACATTAATAAGAATATGTGTTTCACTATTGCAATGAAATGAGTGAGACGGACTTTATGGAAATGAATGAAAGGCATACTTCTCTTCCATACTGTAGTGTTAAAACATTCAATGTTGATAAAGGAACATTATGCTACCTAATAAAGGAACACCACTAGATGTTTTTTTTTACAATTCAGGATTTTGCAGCAATTACTTGTTTTTTTGTACGATTTTTTTTAACTTTGCGTTTTGCTCATAAAACGTCAACTAAGTAAACTAGTGAGTTAGGCGGGACATTTCATGAATACGACAGTGGCATTGTTTGAAGTTTACAGGCTGTGTGGATGGGTATTCCTCGAGGCTCGTACAGGTAGCGTCCTGGAGAGTGATTGTCAGAATCACATTTATTATTTAAATTAATTCATCCAAGAGAAATGTTTTTTAATGGATATAGCGTATTTCAGCGAATAAAATAATCATTTCAACTTCTAAAAATTACGTACACAAATGAAAGTGTCAAAGTAATTCATGTTCCCAAAACATTGATAACAATTAAATTCGAACTACTACAAAAGAGATAATAGGTAGGTTTCCTAAAAGTAAAAACTTCAAGGTTAGTCAAACTCAGAGCCGATTTCGCAAAAGAACGCAAACAAAATTGTAATCTGTTTGGCAGAATGTCGGTCAAGTTATTCTGGTGTGGCCGTGCTGTAGTGTGGGTGTGGGTGTGCAGTAATGTTATGATGGTGTGGTGCGGTGGGGGGGGGGGGGGGGGGGCGAGCAAGGTCGGCGTTGCATATGCAACAGTCAGCCCCCCCCCCCGCATCGTGCGTGTGCGTGTGTGAGTCAGGGGGATTACTACAGTACCTTCCATCCCTCCCCCGCCGCGGCAGTCCTGTACTTCTCTTTTCCCATATCACCACTGTCATTGTCGCGCTACTGCTGCCATGTTGATGATACGATTGTCTACAGTGCAATCGCGTGGAAGAATTAATCAAAATTTACCTAAATATAAAGTTAAGTTTCATATACTCAAATAAAACGAATAAAAAATTTAGATTTTAAAAATTAACTAAAAACATGTCAATTATAAGCTTGAATAACCGATAAATAGATTGCAATTCAATTTATTCATGAATACTCTCTGTAATAAAAAACTGTAGGACTGTAGGTAGTTTTAAAGACATAGATCAATATTTTAACAAACCACTACCAACGCGCGACTGAAAAAGTTTTTCTTTCATCCACATGCCAGTTGGGAAATTTTGCCTTAAACCCAACCTTTTCCAAAAGGGCTTCGTCTCCTATAGATAAGTAAACAAGAACTTCATAGATCTCAAGATTAAAACGTACCAACATGTTTGAAAATATGATTGTAATGTGAAGGGAAGTGTCCTAACTCTTTAGTATGTATTTATTTTTAATAGTCCAATAATCAGCTAAAATGCATATGGATCACTGATATCACACCACTGCCACATTATGATTATATGTTCTTTTACAATTTACTTTCTCAGTAAGAAAATTTATTTCTAAAGCACTTTAGAATTTTTGTTATAGGAAAGAATACTTTTTAGGTTCTTAAATTCTATTCAAGAGCTTTTTTACTTAAAGTTTTTTTTTTAAACCCAAAAGTCATAAAATTTGTAGGATGCTCATGAAACTATTTACATATTAGCAATTCGCAGACCACTCGGCGAGCTTACACAAGCTGGAGCCAGCCAGGGCGGCGTGGACGAGGACGGGGAGGCAGTCAAGAGCTCTCCTCGCCATCCGGGCAACTGTATCCATGACAACATGAGTCGCGAGACTACCTCCAGGTGTACACACAGCACTATACAGTATACAGGGCTGTATGTAGGTGACGTTTCTGTATTGGCAACAGAATTTTAGTGAGCCACCTGCCACCTGCGATTCATTATTCTAGAACGCGCGGTCCTTTCCTAGCAGTTCACCTACACTCTGAAAGTATATCGAGGAAAAACATCTGAGAAGGGCTGAAGGAATAGGTGCAGGGTTTACGTATTATGTGTAGAAATTTATATTTTCACTCAAATCAAATCATATAGTTTATTGATCACACTATTTACATTGACAATAGGTCATATACATATTGTATCAAAGTTTAAGACTACTAAAACAAAAATACTCAAAACATGGTGCTTATGATTAAACAAATTTTTTCTGATACTTGACCTTTCAAATTTTGCGAGTTTAGGTGAAAACACGGACAAACGAATCGTTTGTTGGTTATTGTTAATTGAAAGATTTGTTAGTCTGCGCGGTGAAACTGGAGCTTTAAATATGGTAAAATATTATTCGTGTTCAATTACACAGTTTAGTAAATATTTTCGCATTACAAAATTCCGATATGTACAGACATGTACAATATTAAATCTAAATTCAAAATTAGTTAACATTTTAATTCCCAAACCAAGTAAAACCACGCAACATCTGTCAGTAACGTATAGCCACCGCACCGCAGTGTAGATATTAGGTTTACTTAATTCAATTTTTTTGTCTTTAGACTTTACCTATTTACCTAAAACCTCATGTGTTGCCAATGTATACAAAACCGAATAAATAGTGACATCCCATGTTAAAAAGTTATGTCGAAAAACGGAGAAAAATTAAGCATTGATGGTGGGATTACTTTTCCTTATTGCCACGGGAAGCGTTCTTTTTACCTTCTAAATGTCAAAATAAGTATATTTGTTTGTTTACACAAAATAAAAAACAATAACAAACTTCTGCAAATACTGTATGTTCTTAAACCATCTGATTCCATTCAACCAATCAGCATGATCCTTGAATGAAAATTACAGTGGTACTATGAGTGGTTTTTGAGCGACTTTCTCACTTCTTCATAAGAACCTACTCATTAAGCTTTTACACATTAATATTGCCCCGTCTATACCCGAACTACTTGAAAAATTGAGCAATTTATAAACCTCATTGGTTTTAACTACATGTTGTGTTTGATAAAATACACCTCTTTTTGTCAGAAAGTGCAATGAAAGCTAAATTGGGAACTAAAATTAGTTTGTAATGATAATAAGAAACATTTTAAGATTTAAGGGTCAAAACTCGTTTTGTAATAATTTCCATAAATTATTTTAATATTCATATTTAGAACCAAGAATTAGTTGACTTTATTCACTGTATTTAGGCCAGTGAAAAGTTAAAGGGTTAGATATGAAAGAGTCTGTATTTAAAATTTTAAGTGTTGCCATCTGTGGTGAAAATGACAAACTGTCTAATCCAGCTGATTAAAGAGCATAGATAAAAAGGTAGAATTAAATATTCCCATAAGATTAACATTGAATATTTCTTTTACTATGAGGGAGAGCCTTTTTGACGAACGATGCTTTAGAGCAGCTAAAATCGTTCTAATTTCAACATTTAACAATAATAAAAATTTTCATATCATTTACTAAAGCCCTTGTCGTGTGAAAAGAGATTAAAGATTGGTATTTTAGCACAACTTGGCTACTTTGACATACTATGGGGCAAAGCCCTAAGGTCGCTAAGTCAATTAAAGTTGTAATGAACCTTCACACCACTCTAGTCTATGACATGAAAAAAATTTAGACCCATAGGTAAAGTCGTTATCCAGTGAAAAGAGGACAAAATAGGACCCATGAGCGTTACAGACAGAATGACAGAGAGAGAGACAGACAGACAGAGGGAAAGAAATTTAGATGACACCGATTTTGGATTCTGTTATGCATAAAAAGTAAAAATAACCAAAAATTTCAAAATTCTAAGCAACGTACAGACAAAACTCTAATTTTATTAATATAGATTGACAAAGTAATAGCTTATAATTTATTAATACCCTTAAACTTTACAGTACATTCACAATGTTCGCAAGTATTTCGGAAAGTGGTTACAAAAAAAGATCCTTTACCAAGATAATTCAAAATATTACTGTTTCACGCCTCATCTTAATGTCATGTACTTTTGAAGAAACTTTTATTGTAATCAACTATACTCATGAGTCAAGTTCTGAAACGTCCCTTACCTAAAAATGCCACAGTTTTGTCGCCCAAGTTGTCACAAGTGGTGTACCAATATAGGTTTGTGTAAGTTATTATAATTTACAACCAAGCAAACAATTTTATATTTATTGCTCAAGTTAATTTTATTTGTTTCTATTTAGGTGTGTTATTGTGTACATCATTAGTTATGATTTTCATAGATTCAAAGTTAAAAAAATCCTGATGTCACCCGCAATCAACATTTTAGAGGCTACTTTCCAAGAATATTTTTCAATAACGGCTTCTCCGAAAGTTAAACAATTTGCAGCGTTAATTGACTGTTTTTGTTGTTTCAGACGATTCCAATTGAAACTGAAAATATTTTTACCAGCTCATATTCGTTCCACGCAATTTAAGCGATTGCTGCTCCGTGATAGACTATGTTTTTGTTTCAGAAGGGTCAACATTAAAATACCTTTTAAAAATAACATTCGAAGTGCCCGATTAAAAGAAATTACGCTTCCAGCAACCAAGTTTGAATATCGACGATTTTCAAAACAACCGTAAAAAGTGTAAAAACACAAAATGTATAACATTTTTTAATATTTCACTTTCAACAAATAATTTGTAGTTTTCAACGAGTTAAGCTTACAATTACATGAATGTAGGATTAAGCACTTTTAGAGGATGCTTCTTTCGTCAGCGGTGTTATTGTTTCGGAAGATTTTCAACACTAACCATAATATAGGTACATTATTTAAAACATACTAGTATACGTGTTGCTCGAAATCGAGCAATTTATTTTAATACAATACAAATGTTACTTTTACCTCTAAATCAATGACATCCGACCAATCCAATATTGTGAGCATCTGTAATCACCAAAACACACGTATTTACAGCTGATTATTAACACGTGTTTAAAATGCTTTATTCAATCCCAATGTTATTTAAATGGGAAATTTTGAGATTTCAATGGTGGATAGTGCCTTTATTTTCAGTTCGATTCTCATCACTTTTTTGCGGAAACAACTACAGACCAAGCCCTATCCAACGACACCAAAAACTTGAAAATCGGTTGAAAATTGTAGGAGTTCTCAAGACAAAAAAACCCTTAGCGTATTAAATAAGTATAGATATCTGGTGGTGTGGTTCTCAAATAAAACATTCAGCAACCAGATTTGAGGTTTTAGGCGATTGCAACAATTTAACCTATAAAACATCTAGAAAAACTCGAACTCAATGAGGGCAGCTATTTTCGAATTGCTTGCTTTTTAGGCATTTAAACTCCTATATAAACAATACAGAAGAAAAACTGTACAAGATGGAAATATTAGGACTTTAATTTGTCATTTTTAAGGATGCAGAGTATACTAAAAAAATACCTAAATTGAACTTAAACATCACAACGGCCTTAAATACTCACATTGCGCAGGGACAAATTTTCGATTGGCAAGATCACTTAACACTTAACACGCCCAAAACACGGTTACACAATTTATTTAAAATTTCCACCGAACTACTATTTTCAAGATAATTCTTCTCCTTTTCCACTGTAGGCCCACACTGACACGAAAAACCTCTACCAGTGAGCGAACCGCGTGGTCTGGGGTAGGCGAGCGAGTCAGCTGTTGAGTTGTAGACGGTGTTTTTCTGCGCCCCGAACCCTTCCTGCACCCTCCTACTTTCTTCTCGACCCTCGTCGCCCCCTCGCCGTCCCGTACCGGTCATCCGGGACAACAAAAGACAAACAGGACCTGGGACCGAGCCGGGGCCGGGTCCGCGGGAGAGGCTACTTCTACACGGAACAAACACAAGGAATGCACAACTTGCAAGTCTGTGTCCGACAACTGCGGTGGTAGATTTTTAATGTTACACTGTCATATTGCCACAACTGATGGCTTTACTACAATAATTCTAAATAAAAATGAAAAATAGTCAAATATGATTGTACATAACTGATAATTCGAACAACTGGCGAATAACAAATGACTGTGGGAGACTTATCATGATAGATTTGGTCATGATAAAAGAACTGTCCCGACGGTATTATTAAAGGGAGTGCATCAGATGAAAATCGATACAGTAATAGTAATCATATAATCCAATAAATTGTATTTAGGGATAAATATGTAGGGATAATTGTTGAGGAAATAAATTGGGAGAGTAATAAAATACCTGTAGTCTATAGTGTCCTTTTATTTAAGAGCAAAGGTAAACTGTTTATTAAACCACCTTCATATAGCATACAAATTGCATTTTTAATCAATAATTAAAATTAACGCACCAATTTATATGTTTAGATTTTTTACTGTATTTTAGGATTATTTAGTTAGCTGTACACCAAGTGAGTGCACGTTTTATTATTAGTATTTTTATACTTTCCTTGACCCCAAAATACCAGCCTGGCTTATTCCCAAATCTGTGAATGAACTCGCATCTAAGTCGAAGACGGACTTTCATGATGGTCGAACACCGAATTAGCATTAAAGATTCGTTCTTGGACCATTGATGTATACTTTGTTTACACACGATGCATTGGACAGCAACAAGGGAATCCAAGTTGACTTGTAGACACCGGCTATTTCAAATGCAATCACATTAGTTACCAAAACGGTAGTGTAGTGAACGATATGCGAACTGTAAAATTTTAAACTTTGAAGGTAAAAAGTGGGAAGTTACAAGTTATCACAAGTTACTCTAAACGGAATTTGGATTTACATTCGGTTCTATAACTAGTTACACAAATTGATCCACATTTACCAATAGCGGAACACAACAGCGGTAATACGGCGGCAAAAAGCAAAAGCAGGCCCAAGGTGACAACAAATCTCATTTAGCTGGTGGGGAGAGCGGAGGGATCAGCTGTGGAGGGGGAGAGAAGTGGGGGAGGCACATCGATAATCCCCCCTCCTCTCTCTCTGTAAACAATGCAAGTTGCAGACGACACGGCAGCGGCCACCTATCGCCCGCTTGTCCAACTCCGCCACTTTGCTCATTATTAATTGTTGTGCTCGAGTTTGAGTTTTAATTAATTACATTTTGGAAATTGTAAGCTAATTATAATTCCTGTGACGTTCATCAGGTTGTTATAACTCTGTTTGAAGTAACTGCTTCTGCAGTTACAATTTTGTTTGTACTTTACATAAGCCACTACTTTTTAAATAAACCACTATTACCGTATTTTTAACTTTTTTTAAAATTTGTAAAAATAATAAGTATAAAAACGGCTTGAATGCAGCATGACTTGTCGTTTAGGCAAAACAAATTTTAAATGTGGTTTACAATGGGGTTAGGTTAAGTCAGGTTGCTATGTCCATTCCATGTGTTTGACAAATGCTTCCGATAGAAGGGTTCAAAGGTCTTTCAAGGTCAAGCGTTCATTGTTAGTCCCACCTGTCGTTATACAAGACTTCTGGTGTGCTTGATTGATTACTATAGTTTATGCTGTAGATTATATTTTGAGGTAGTTTTACTTTTAGGATGAGGGAACGAAGATAACTAATATTAACTTATCCGCGCTAAAGTGGCCTAACCTATCCTAAAAACCAAACCAAATTGTCCATGGATTCTCCACTCTACTTGCTGACATTTCCACCTTCTGCAACTTTTTTGTACAAACTGTGTCTACCTAAATAGCTAAAGTTTACGCAAAAATATTTAAAAATGTTGTACATAGTTTAAGGCAGGTTTTCATATTTAATGTTTGCACCTATACTAACTCAAAATAATTGGTGGAGCGTAACCGACTTATTATGTTACTGGGCCTTACTTGCGATACACCAACTTTGAGACATCAATTAATTGCTTCGACTGTTAATTTCAACTCATTTAGTTCTTGTAGAAGGTATAATAAACTGTGACAAGAAGTCACAAACAAAATGTTACGCAATTACGCAATGTAGGGGTATGCCTACAAATGACAAAGTAGTGTTCCGAGACATCGATTTAAGCTTAGTTTAAGAAACATTAATTTTAAAATTACTTTATTTAAATAAGTCCTAAATAACAACCTAAGTATTGAACTGAATGCAATAACGTATTTTAAACAGTATTTGAAATATACTTAACAATTCCTCATTCAATAAAAATTAAGCTTAGGTTGCTGCTTCTTTGCATATATTTGCTTCTTTTTAGAGATAGCCATGCACATTTTTAACGTTACGCATATATTTAAGATTTCCCCAATTTTCTTGATATTATATAGTAAATGGCTTGATTAGTTCGGTTCCTGGTCCCATTTATGGCACGGCCGATGCAAACCCCAATGATAACCCCCCGATCTCGTCCGCACACTGAAAAATTAAATAACTGAATCAGCAATAGCGACTGCAGCTACATCTACAACACAGAAATTAAGAGGTGGGTTACAGGGGCGGTAAGAGATGAGCAGTGGGAGGGGTGGGGTACAGAGCCAAGGCTTAATGAGGCATTACCCGGGAATTATTCACCCCTCTGTCGTCATGTGTGTGTTGGGGGGTGGGGGGGGGGGGCAAATCCGCATACTCCAAAACGGAACGTGCATTACACAAGCTGAGTGAAGTATTTTTATACTTGCTACGCGGTTCACCAAAAATCAAGTTAATTTATATTGTAAAATGCTGGGTTCGGGTTGTATCGAAAATTTTTAATGTCAATAATCTACCTTATGCAATTTGAAAAAAAACTTATATGGTTGGATCAGAATGCAGGACTTGTACATATTTTGAGTTTTTAGCTTGGTTCTTAAAATTATTTACTGGCCACGAGGGGAATGGGATCGATGAGTTAAATTCATTATTTTTACGAAGTTAAATTGCAATAAGATGTTTAATAGAGGCATGGTGAAATTAGTAGTATACACTAAACTAAAATAACTTAATAGGCAAAAATAACGCAATAAAATAGAATTTAGAAGTGACATGTTATTTGTGACCAATAAGCATAAAATCATGATATTAATATAATAAATTTTGAATAATAGTTTGTTCCTCAGCTAAAGTTATTTCTGACATTCAGATGTGGTCAACATGGGAAATATATCCGCGCATTAACACGATTAATTATTGGTGTTCAGGAATAAAGCGTAAACAACGTTATACAAAAAGGGCAACAGTATAAAAACCAAGGAGAGGATAGAGGGCTACGGAAGTAAAACAATGATCTAGCGAGTTTGAACAAAGCCGAGGAACCGCGGTGTCACGGGGTAAACGAGGGAGGGAAAAGGGTTGAAACACGCCAACAGCTGACGCTCCGGGCCGCCGCGCCGCGCCTGACGCGTATCAGTTCCCCATTATATAGACTACAAATAAATATTCTTTGTAAAGATTGATTTTCTTTATCAAGCTAGAAGGGCAGTTTATAATAGGTCTTCAACAATAGACTTGTTTCAACAAAATACCTTTCATGTAATTCTCCGCTAATTTACTTAATAGTTTACTTAACCTGTTCTTCTGAGCTGGAAATTATGTTTAAACATTTTAAGTCGAAAAAAAATTTAATCATTCAAATCAGTTGATAGTTAAATCAACTCCTGCCCCTTTAGTTTTTATGAATGCTAATGGACAAACGCATTATGCATAAAATATATATCTTTTAACCGATAAAGAAACCCAAATTTAAGTAGGTAATGTGAATCGGAGTGTGAGTATAAATTAATTCCAATCTCCATCTGGCAAAGACAAATCATAAGTAAATTATTGCAAACAAATTCGCCAATGGCTCACTTTTATACCTACATTACTATTATTATCGCCAACTTAACTCTTAAATGAAACCAATATATTATCTACACAAAACAAGTTTTAAACAGAACGAGAAACGTTATAGATTCTTATTAGATTTTCTTTTGTTGTTTCTTATTAGATATTTTCAAAGTAAAACTTATGGAAATATTTCAACAATTCATCGAATATTTAAATAGACCACTTAAATGAAGGTTTAACTTGAGTTCGTTTCACGAGAAGAAGGTAGTTAGCAAGTTAAAACTTTATTATTAAAACAAGGAGACGTTGACTATTAAGCTGCATGTTGGTAACTAGGTTATCAGATCGCTTCGACTGCTGCCCCCCCCCCCCCCCCCCCCGCCACAACACCAACCCTGTACTGTTAATCCACCCATCTGCTCCTACTCACTTGCAATTTTAATAAAACTAAAAGAGGTCCCTTTGGTTATCGACTTTTCGATTGTTTCAAGTAATGAAATATATCGAATGATTTATTGTATAACCTTAGTAGTAATTTATCTATCGATAATTTGTTTTAGATCCATGCACTGTTTAGGAGTCTCCTTGTATCGAATAACTGACAGTTTGGAATAAAGTTCAAGCAAGTAGCAAATGTTTTTGTGACGTGAAAAAAATAATATCTTAATATGCATGGTTGTTTACCTAAAGCGTGACTATTTTCCTGAAAACTCACCTTGACTTTAGGTCAATAAAAAAACGTTAACGTGTTTATATTTATGAACATTATTTTAAGTTGTATAATCCTTTTATTACATCTGATGAGCAGACATTCCCATACATTTCTTCAGTGATAGAGTATCAATTTTATCTGTAAAGCGTCGGATTAAGTTTGAGTAGAAGTATGTAAGTGATACAAGAGGAAGAGAAAACTGATAACAGAGATAAACTCGAACCTTGATCCGCGAAACTTGACATTAGTATCAAATCCGGCGCGCGGAGAAAACGTGTTAGTTTTTTAATCTGACTCACTTTCTATGTCGGATAGCTCCGGAACTTGTTCTTATTTCCTAATTGTGCTATTCTAAACGCTTACAATTTTTTACAAGAGTTTGTAATAATTTACAATTCCATTATGTATATTTTATAGCCTACGTATAGAGGCTATAGCTAGGATATAAAGAGATTGTCAGTGAAAACGCAATGAAGGTAGAGAACCTTTTATTAGGATGGTAGTATTAAGAAAAAAATTGCTGAGTTTAGCATTTAACAAAAAAAAGCTTAGCATTTAACAATGCACAATATTAATCTTTGTGAAGTCTATTTATGATGTCACTATAAAGGTTTACATCAAAGAGTCAACCTCTTTAGTCTTTCGTTCCTCTTTTAATTCTGTCTCTCAATTTTCTATTTATACAATTGACAGCTTTTGTAGCATTTTATTAAAGGCTAGTAAAATGAGTTCATCACATAAAAATGTTTGCTAATACTCTGAGCAGAAATAATACATTGTATGGTATGAGAACTCGTACTAAAATGCAGTGGCATATCAAGTTAATAAATTTAAGTAGAACCGTAAAATAAAATAATAAAATATTTTGCTTTTTTAAGACACTTTTTATCTTTTCAATGCACATAACCGCATGAATAGAGGATGAAACTTAACCAATAATATTCCTTCCTCACTATCCTATTCCGTTATCAAGGTCTTTGATGTTGACTAAATGTGTTTATCATTCGCGAACTAAAATGCAGTGGAGTAATTTATGATGTGACATACTTACTTACTTACTTGATACTTGTTCTCTTATTCTTTGACCAACAATTGCTGGATAGAATGCGTCAGTAAAAACAAAAACACAAATACTAATTTTCACACAACATAATCTTAAAACGACTTAAAAAAACGACTTAAAAACGACGGCGGACGTGACTTTGGCTTAATTTGAAAAGAGCGGATGATTCAGCTCGTCAAGTCTATATAAAGGCCTCATGACCAGTCTGTCATGGATCACTGTCTTGAATCTGGTCAAACTTAGTTCTCTTACAGCTTGAGGTAGGGTGTTGAAGATCACAATGGCACGACGCGGGTAGCTGTTAAGGGAGCGGTAAGGCGACAACGCGGCATGTCGATGTTGTTAGCTCTGCGTGTGTTGTACGCATGATGGTCTGCTCGTAGCGTAAAGCTGTCGATGTTTTCCTTCAGCAGCACCAGTGAGTTGTAGACGTACTGGCTGTAAATTGTAAGGACTCGTAACTCCATAAATATGGGTCGGCAGTGGGTCATAGCATAGCAATGACCCATAAGTGTTCGTCACTGGCGCGGCGCAGCGTAACTGGGCTAAAGCGGCAAACAGATTGCATTAATGATTGCTGAGAGATAAATTGGCATGTCTCATCACAGCGTTGACCGACGGCTGTGTGTTACTGGATCATGATCACACCACACAGGTGCATGGCTACTACAGCTACAGCAGCCCGTGATACAATAATCTGCAGTACAAGTACCGGACGCCTTGGATTTGTATTCTCACAACACTGATGTTAAATTTCAAACATCCGCTACGCCTTCAATATTGGTCGAAAAATATCCAGGTTTATGTTATTTTAAGGGAAAGTTTAATACGTAGGATACTGTGATATAAAATTCACGATTATATAGGGATTAATGAGATCAACAGCTAAAACGCATATAAATTTTCGAACTAAAAAGGTTGATGATACTTTGTTGTTTATTAATCAAACAATCCATAGTATTAATGTTTTATTTCATAGGGCCCTAGGTATTAAAATTTCCTTTAAATTTATATAAATATGAATATTAATTTTTTCGGCCAATATTAAAGGTGTAGCGGATATCTGAAATTTAACATGTCTTATAGGAATAAAAGTTCAAGGCGGCCTGTACTGCAGACTCCTACATTAAGAGTGGAGGTTGTTTCTTCCTCGAAAGCAGAACTACAAGTTTGGAATGTTCAAGATTAACTTACGTAGCGCTTGCCAGGCTCACAAATATATATTAAATTTATAATAATGTTTTAAAATTTTATAAATTGTATGCTGCTCTTTACAGTTAGCCTGCGCACGCGGCCAAGAATAAATTTTATTTTGGCAGATAAGTGAGTTAACTAGGCCTATACTATAGAACATTTTTACTCTTACAAAAATTAATTTTGGTATATCCGAGAAATTATTCACAATGGAAAATGTATACCTATTGTATTTATTTGTGGGCTTTAAGAAACCTAAGTTAACAGAAATTTAAAAGCCTAAACAAAACTTGTGATAAATCAAAGCCAGACGTGCTGCCGACTATATTTATTTAGTCTTTAAAGGTGCACTATACGCTTTCCGTTTGTATTAAACCACACGTTATATTCAAGAGTACGCCATAAAATGTGATTTTCTAGCAAACTATTGGAAATACCACATATCTTTTATTTTGGAACCGCGCATTTTTATTCAGGTAGTAACTTTTACAACAATATTACAACATTTATAAAGATGTTTCCAAGCTGGGTCAAGATGTTTACAAAATAAAGTCAAAAACAGAAGGGGTTTTCATACAGAAATGCATGACAATCAAACATACAATTTGTTTAAACTATATATTCAAAACAATCATATAAAGTAAAGAATAAAAATACAAACTATTCTTAGTTAAATGACAATCGAATAGTCTACCAATAGTAAATAAAAAAGTAAAATACTTACAAAAACATTATATGTGACGATCTGCAGGAATATCAAGTCCCTGAAACAAAAATAGAATATGTTACATTTTTGGCTGCAATGTTACAGCAAACTTAGAATAGGTAATCAACAAAACCACCATCATACACAACATTGATAAAATAACTCAAAGTCAAAGAATATTTAAGGTAAACAAAAAACTTAGCGGAAGTATTATAGGGACAAGAAAATGGAGCAATTTATCAATTTAGGTTTGATAAATGAATGAAAGGGGTTGCTGCAAGTTGCAAGCGATGGGGGGGGGGGGGGCGGAAGGGTAGCTTACCCCCAACCGCCCCTCGGCTTTGTCAATTGGATTGGCCGGTGTGGAGCGTTACAGTAGGCAGCTTCGATATTGTTAGGAGTGCTGTCTAACACAGGTTAATGCAACATGGTACAGCGACCTGCCTGCGGAGCAACTATGTTATAGCACAGAGAAACAAGTAACCTATTTAGGATCTCTTCTTCGTGGTTATGGTTTGACGAATTTCTGATGAATAAGGGAGGGGTTAAATTTGTTGCAAAAAAATTTAAATAAATATATTGGCGTGATAATCAAATCAATTTAAAATGATACATTTTCTTCAGCAGCCCTTTGTTTGTGTTATCTTGGTCGGTGAAAATAAAGAGGTAAAACTGTAAAAATGAAGAAATCTGGTCACATAGGCTATATATTTGTTATTGAAAGTTATAACTTTAAACGTTTCAACTACCGCCTATAACGCATAAACATTCCGAAATCTGCACCACCAAATTAAAAAGTAATTAAGAAATTCTACCTTTCTGTTTCAAAGGGCTTCATTTGTGACCAAGAGAAAAATCGCGCTCATAAAATAATGTGATTGTTTCAATACACTGTCTCAATACAGTGGAATTGGCAAGCATGAAAGAGAAGAGTCTACGAGGGCGGAGCGTGCCAAGACAATAAACCCGGGTATAAATATCCCGGGTGGAAATAGAAAACTCCCATGCGGCCTGCCCTAGGCGCGAACTCTATATTGACACCGCGGGAAACGCTTTTTGGCCGAGCGTGCTGTGCTGTTCAGGGCGTCGTCTAGAAACCATTTTACATTTATTGTTATTTTTGCACTGCAGGATCGAAAAAACTGAATGGCTAGATCCAACAATAAATTAGTATCACAATGTGGTTTCAATAAACAAAAAAATCCACATAAGCCTATAGTTTTACAATGTGTATAATACTGAAATTTAAAAAAAGCATGACATTGATTTGCTAACATTAAATATAGGCTAATAAACTCTACACAACCATCAACTCACAACTGCTGTTAATCGGTAATTTAGAACAATTAGTAGTGGTGAGTTATTGCATTGTTTTCGCGTTAAAGCCTCACATTCAAGAGGTTTTGGGTTGGAATCGATTTGAATTAGAACGATTTGTAAGCTTATGTAGTCACATGGCGTAATCAAACATAGCGTTGACTCCCACTAGGTTGGGAATTGAATATATTATGCCTCGTAAAAGAAGTCTATAAATAATTAACTTTATAAAATAAATTATTTTTAATAATCAAATGACTTTTGTAATTTGAATTACTTGCTGGTATACAAGATAAGAAAGGACACACATATGTCAAGTATAACATCAAACAATGCAAAAAACAACGAGGGAACTGAATCAAAAGAACAGACCCACACGAAGAAGGTGGCGTGAAGTTAGAGATATCAAATGTGGCTGTGCAATAGAAGATAGAATCAGGAATTGCGGCGGCATGAGAGGGAGGGGGTGACTTCCCCTTACCCCCCCCCCCCCCCCCATCAAAACCCCAACCAATCCCTCGTGCACAAAACCCTCGATTCATTTAGTGCGATAAACGTCCTTTGTCTCTGATTTTATTACTTCTATGTATAACACCAGTGTTTGACTTTGTTTCATATTCCATACGAAATTTAGTTAATTTGTTCACCCACTTTTCATGAGAAACAATTTACAGAATAATACCTTGTATAAACAGTCAAAATGGCATGAAACATAATTATTGTTGGGGTCTAAATGTCGATAATTGTGATGGATGTATTGCGATACAGCCAGGCTAACACGGCGAGCACATAGCGGGTTAACCACACATCAATAACATGAACGTTAGTTTAAACCCAAACAATAAAGCAATGAGGTTTATATTAAGAAATAAATTAACAAAGAAAGTACTTCTGCAATCAAAGAATTCAAATCTATGATTTCAATGCTAATTTGCTATTACATAGGTTATAAGCCCAAGTATAAAAAGGTTTATGGGTAAAGTATATTGCTCGAACTATCATCTTTACTCTCGCTACAATTTCAACATATAAAAAAACCATAAAATAAATGGCGTTTTTTTTTTTATTTCAGCGTTTAAATAGTTGAATTTGACAATAAACGGTAGTTTAAAACATTTTTTACTTAACGATAAAATCAGAAAAATACAGGACAATCTTGCTCCACGCACGCATAAACATTTTGAGACCGTTCAACAAAATGTTAATAATAGATTTATTCTGGTTTGTAAAAGAAAGTAAAGAACTCTATTTAGTAATACCCGATTTAATAGAGTAAAAATAAATCCAATGCATTTTTCCCTAGGCAATAGCAATCTTTGCAACAGCCTTACTACAACTATGGTGTCGCAGAACGCAGAACAGACGAGGAAGATTGTGTGGAGAGATGGCGAAGTAAACAGGAGCCGCGCTGTTATAAACCTTGACTGACCTGCTGGGCTCGGCCGCATCGTCAAACTTGCACAATTCTCCCAAACTGTCTATTAGAAATTTATTTCTAAGTGAAACAAATCAGAGGTTGAAAAGAGTAAAATGAAATCCAACAAGACAAACAGAGTTTGCGCATTTATTCACACATGTAACCATGTATTCACACGTGTATTTGGAGGCGTTTTAATAAAACAAAAACACTTAGCGCAGACGTTTCGCTTATTATCGCGTAAAATTTATCTCGTCCCCAACGTCTCTTAAAATACACTGTGTAAATGGTGAAATGGTTTTCAAGAACTATCTTACTTTTATTGTTATTATATCCAAATAATCTATCTATAAGTCTTTAGTTTCCATACTAATATTTTAAATGTGTAAGGCCTGGGCCTATAATAGAAGTGAATATTGATGGAATTTACCCAAAACCACAATAGATATATTTTAATGTGCAATTTATAACAAGATATGGGATTGAATTCAGTATAACTATTTATATACTATATAGAGATAGCCTTCTGATCATAATTCGCCCAAATTTTCACTTGATCTCCCAATTAATGCAAACATATTTCATAACTAAAAAATCCGTTCGTCCCGTTTTAATAGCATTTGTTATTACAACAGCTGTCTACGATTAAATCAATTATTATATCTTTTCCATAAGATTAACATTGAAACTTTGAAAAGCTGTGGGGAGCGGCCCTATAGGGACCGATGTGAATTATTGTGGGATTCTGCTCATACAGGACTGCAGACTACCTTTCTAACGGTAAAGAAAGGAGGAAAAGAAACATGCTCGCCTATATGTAGACAACACATAATTTGTCTCTAATCAATTAATTCAAAAAGAGTGAAGCTCATCTCCGAGAATCATTCTAAAAGAGATTCCACAAAGTAACAATCTGGTGAGGAGCTTATAAGATTACACGTCTCATTTTGACCACGATGAGATAAAACACTTTGATGAAACCCAGTTAAGGGATGGAAACCAAGCAGAAGCTTAAAAAAGTTGAACGCCCTCGTAAACCAAGAATAAATTTCTAGAATGGCCGAGACGTTAGGATAAATCACAAGTTGCGCCGGGTGGCGGTTTGCTCCAGACTATTGTGATCCGCCGGCATGATTGATAACAGTGTCATCTTAGTACACAACAGTAGAGTACACCGTGAGGTCCAGCCTGGTCGAGACTGCGGCTGACAGCAGGGACAGAGTACATGTACATCACTGTGTAGCTACGTCTACAAACAGTATAACCTTGTCGCGCTGTTACGATGTAGTTAACTAGAGACTGCCACATACCCGAGGTTGTACATATAGCAAGCAACATGACATCTCCAAGGGGCTAATGCACTCCCAAACTGTATTAAGGCAAATGCAACTTGAGTACTGTGACTGGAAATCGAATGTAAAATTGCTGAAGACGGATTTAAATGGATTAAATTCAACATATAATTCAAATTAAATTTGGATCATAATAATTTTAACAATTTGGCTAACTAAACATACATAGTAAAAATTTGAACAACAAATGGAGATTATTTGAAAATACAGTACAGTATATAGAAACATAATTTTAGTATAGATAAAAAATAAAAGATTTTAATTGATATGTTCAACCTACAACCATTACACCGTAATTGAAAAAGATCGTAAAGTTAATTTTAACATTTCCATGTTCATGAAAATTTAATTAACCCAGTAAACAGATAGATTGTCCAAGACCGCAGAGGAAGAAATTACAACTCGCCGGTCCTGGGAACTGTCAACAAGGAATTGTCAAGGGAATTATCATGGGTAAATCACACAGAAACTACATGGAAAATGTTTTTCCTTCAAAATTATTGAAGACACAATTCAGAGTGACGCCAAGCCCTGTAGGCTCTGCATAATGATGGTGTTGATTACTGCTAATCTAATTTTACGAGTCTTTTTGCACAGTCAATGTGGGTACTAAATATACATAATAGTTATGTTATTAAATTGACTTTACAGCACATTATCATCTTATGACAATTTAGCCATCGAGGACATGAACCAATATTTTTATATTCGTTGCAAAAGCCGCAATCATTGTACCTTTTTACCACCAAAAACACAGATTGATTTTTACGATGTATTGATTGTCCACAGCTAATCTGTGATGTATGCCAACCACGAGGGCGATTGGTGGGAGGGGGTGGGTGTTGTGGAGGGGGTGGGGGTGAGGGCCTAATGGAAAGAGTAGACGTGGCTGTACACCCCTGAGACTGCTCCGGCTTTGATCCGGGCCGACTAAAGGGACGGACCGAGCACTATAACACGCTTTTGGCCTCTTCTTGAGGATGCCATCATGGAAAAGAGGTCAACTGGAAAATGAAAAGAAAATCTCATAGTTTCAGTCCCAGTCACAGTAAAACTAATAAAAGAATTTCCATCACTTCGCAAAATATGAAATTTGAAATAAGACTACATTATGAAATTTTACATAAAAGAGGACACCCTTATTAATTAGTCATTTAAACGAATTTGACTTAATTTTTGTTTACTGAAAGGCTAAAAAATACAATAAACTACTGTGGTAGTAAAATTTGTTAATTATAGAGATATTTGAAACTGTTATAAGAGAAACAATAAATACTACAGTCAAATTTGAAACAACACCAAATGTGGTTGAAAATATCCCACAACGTGACAGAGAAAGATTATGCTGAATGGATTTCGCTAACTCAAAAATAACTTGCCATTTCAGCTAAAACAATGTATTAGATTGCAATATCGTCACTTAGTGCAGTGAATTTCCGAAATTTGTAACTTATCATATTGTGTATTGTAAATGTTACACAAAAAACAAAAGGAATCATGCCACCTTGATGTCCTTCATCTCTAATTAATTTGATTACTCCTATCTTTACGTCATATTGGCCTACGTCATAGATCTTATTTACAACAATCTTTATAGTTATAGAAATTTGTTACAAATCAAAACTAAAAATATTGTAAATGGTGGTAGTTGTGTCACATTTATAGTTTTGAAACAAGTTAATGGTTTTAATTGTTTATCAGTCAGGCCTAGTTGTCAATATCAACTTCAAGTCGGGTTTACAATACTCCAGTTTAATCACAGCCCTCCCCAAACAGTGAGGATGTGCGTTATTTATGATTCTATATTGAGTCCTTTAGTTAATTTAAAATCAACCTATAATCTTACACCAAAGTTTTCTCAGTTAAACCTTCCCTCGTTAGGAGTAAAAAGTTAACAAGTACCAATAATACATAATTAAAAATTCAACAACGATTTTAAAGTCTTCTTTCTTCTTAAAACATTTTTTGTAGAGAAAAATACGGGAGGGGCACAAACACTCAAAATGTATAAAGAAGGAGAAACACGGAGAAAAAATACACTGTATTTTCTAGCGAAACTGGGTCGGTAAAGGGGTTTCTCGCTTATTTAGCTGAAATAATCGTATAATACCAAAACTAATTTTATTAATCAGCGGAACCATTTCTTTAAAAAAAGGAAGTGATTTTCGCTAAAATCATGCGTTCATAATAGCGAAACGGTAACAGTAAATGTGTGCAACGGATTCTTAAATCAGAAAAAATGGGTTTCTTTCTATTGGAGAAATAAAGCCATCAAAGTAAGTGTTCAAATTACATCAACCTAGTGAACCTGATTATAATTTAAGAGACTCAAATCAATACTTCATCGAATATAGACTCTTTAATAAAACGTAACCATACAACAGGAACCGCGAGACAGGTAACGGTAATTTAACAAGATAGGAACCAACAAAATAAAGACCCTGACAGGTATTTATCGGTAACGTTTGACTAAAACCTACCGTCTAGTTAGGCAGTTTAGCGAAACGAATGCTTGGATCTCGGCCCCACCCCCATAAAAGTGTGCATGCGCACGTGCTGTGTCTCTCGCCCTTTGGCAGTTGTTAAGCCGTAACCGACGATGGCGACAACATGGATGCAGACACGGAAGATTTGCTGAATGCCTGGGGTTTGGAGGAATTCATCCTAAATTTCAGAGGTGAGCATTACATGGTTTTTGACACATAGTTTATTATTTAGTTGGTTGAATTGCAAGTTGTGATTGCAATATTTCCCAAACCAAAGTTAGGTTGTGATGCAAATTTCCCAAACCAACCTAGAATCATAAGTTATGGTACCTATTTGTATATATTTTTTGGTAACTTGTTGGCTGACAGGACTAGCTGTTTATTTTGAATGAGATGAAAGTCTAACAAGACTAACATTCTAAGTGGGCATGTGGCGAAGGGATTATTTGGCGGCTTCCCCCATATGTGTCTGATTATCAAGATTGAACTGTAATTAGTTTGGATTATTGAGGTACTGGTGTTAATCAATTTAATATGCATAGAAATGTAAAATTTTATTTTGTGTTCTTTTTTGTCATTTCTGTAGGTCTATGTTCAAGAAATGTATTATACATATGAATATTTTTTGTTACAGATCTGAAAGAAGAATTATCAACATATACAGCATCGTCAATTCTCCCCCACTTAATGCGACCTAATACTTTCTCAAAGAAGAAAGATCATGACAGCAGTGTAAGCAAGTCTTGGCGGCCCTCAAGAACTGAAGTCAAAGATGGCTTCATAACTACCTCAGCGAATAGCATTTCGCTAAACTAGACGACACGTTCTGTTAAAGTAGCCACTACCGCTCACTATCTCAGCTGCCAGCATTTCGCTAAACTAAACTAAACGATCAACTGCAGTAGCTACCACCGCTCGCTGCCTCAACTGCTGGCGAATCGCTAAATTAGACGAAATGTTTAGCTAAGGTTGCCATTACCGCTCCATCGCTCTGCCGGCTGATGTTCCCCTAGTCTAGCGATAATGTAGATGCAGATCTTCGAACTTAATACTGCTATTATGGCAAAAAACATTTCGGTAGTCTACCGAAATGGTTTTAGCAAAATTTGTTTGGCTAAAGTTACCAGACAAATCGCCGTCCCAAATTTAGGGGTTCTTTTCGTTAAATGAAGGTGAGTTTTCGCCAAAACGTCTAAAAATTTCTTTCAGTGAAGAAGTCATTACTCGATTTAGTAGTTGACTCTTGCAATAATTTTTTTATATTTGTGACAGGAAAAACAGCACACAGGCTAATTATTTAATTCCATTAAAAATATGAACGATAGAGTGAAGTAGAGGTTTATTATATCGGGGTTTGGTCCAGTGAATATCGGTAAACTCTCCAATACAATACATGATCATCCACCAACGCTCCAACGCAACGTGCTGGCGGATATCGCTCGGCAAATGTTTCCTCACAATACGCAAATAATTTACTATTGAACCCAACTGAATACAAATATTCTTTTTCAGTTAATTCGTAAATGTTCCGCGAAATTGAGATTGTACCTTTTAAAATGGAAATAACATTTGTTCAGATGTTACACATAGCTTGCAGTATTACCTTACAATAATAATATGGAAGATCCTTTCAAAATAAATCTTTTTTTTATTTTGGACATAGGCCTAAAAAATAAAAATCAATAACACTAATTGAAAAAAAAAAATGGCTGACAGAAGAAAAGAAGCCCAGCACACATTATAAACATTTGTTATCATTTTGGGATACTGTGTAGTGTAGTAATAAACGAAATAAAACAGATAAAAGGATATTGACGGGTTAGTTATTATAAATTGCTGAAAATGAATGCATTTCATTAAATTACGTAACATTAATTCAACCCTTCCAAAATGTGTCATTCGTAATGGTATTGGATTAAATCGTGTTATTTGATATCACATTATAATGAAACATTTCGCACCCGCATCAGAGTTAGGCCTATAGGCTTTTTTTTAGTTTTGTGATTCTCACAAAGTTTCCCAGCTTGTTTGGGTTAATTATATAACAGCTTTTTGGGGCCCTTACATCGATGTTAAGGTATAAAAAATAAAACCTAATTAAAGTGCTTATTGTTATTTTAAAGCACATCTCCAAATACAATGTTTATTTGAGGTGTTTAGAATTAAGTTTGCCGGAACACCCGCCAAACTGGGTGATCGGGGCGGCAAGTCTGGGAGTTTGTTCCGGAGACTTATCTCGCAACGAGGGAACTTCCATTGACTCTCGGCAATATCTTCATCTTCAACTCTTGTTTAACGGTTTGATCCTTGCAGAAGCGACATTTGAACTATAGCAATACGTCTTTTTGGACTTAAACTGTAGGGGAGAGTAGGGTAATCGTGCGCGGCGGGTAAAGGTGCGCATCGTAGTTTCTTATGAATGAAATAAGTTAAAAAGCACCTGTATGGGCTGCAGCCTAGCGGGGGACTCAACAACTAATACCCGACCTCGTGGTTTTCGATACTGAAATTTTTGAGGTTATGAGAGGCCAAAATCTAAAAGTCATGTGTGTCATGTTATTTTTGCGCCTCAGAAAATAGTAAGGTTAGGGCAGATCTTTAGATAACTCAATACTTATTTAGTATTACAATTAATGGTAGTCTTTGCTTTATCGTTTGAACCAATTAATTTATGGTTTCATCCCTTCTTAAGATAGTGAGAAAATAAAATACTTTCGAATGCAATATCGGGTAATGGTGCGCGGCAGTGGGCACCATGTAGTTATAGGTAAGAAAAAAAAATTACTTCCCCTTTTCACATTCTTGTTTACAGATGCTCATAAACTGTTCGTCCTGGAGTCATGCAGACAGCTCAGGTGCAGACAAAGCAGAAAATTAGCCTACGTGTGTTAATTTTGCATTAACCCTTGAACAATTTTGTAATTTTAATCAAAACTTTTGTTAAGTGTATTGTAAAGCTTAAAGAAAGTATTGTTTAGCTTTAAGACATTCCATATGTTATGTTGATATTGAATTTATATTAATGAAACACGTTTATTCTAATTATTTAAACCCATAGGTCCCTGCGCACCATTACCCACCCCCATGCGCACAATTACCCGATGGGTAGGGAAATCGTGCGCAAGTGCATATTCTTATATAATGGTGTATATTTAATCAATGTTAATATATATGATAATGATAATTTTTTATAAGAAACTACATTAAATACCAAAGAGTTTGACACATGTATTGGTAATTTTTGCCTGCATATTTTCTGGGAAGAATTTTTTTCCCTTAGGTGCGCACCATTACCCTTCTTTCCCCTAGTTAAAGTCTTTAAAAATTTTGGACAAAAATTAAAAATGTCTATAATAAAATTATATACAATAATTACTCTGAGTAAACCATTTTGCCGGTTTATAATAATGGAGTAATTTATGAAAATTTTAATGACAAATTGATACCTGGAGTATACCACAGCAAGATGGTGAGCCCCACTAATACCAAAACTTGAGCCAGGTTCTTTAATTTACGCGAGAAAACCGGGATATTTGAAAAAATGTTTTTATAGATTATTAGATCATGTTATTTGACTCATAAAAGATAATATTATAAAGTACACATATAAAAACAGTATCATTGTCCGGGCATATGTATAATTTGTTGTGTAGGTTTGATATAACACATTTTTATCTATAAATAGACTAGAAGTTAGAAAGCATATTCAAATAATAGCCCAATGACAAAATGGGAACTGGGCCTGGAATCGAATCTTTAAAAAGCTACTAACTTAGGATCGAACAGGCAACCTTTTAAAGGCGAGCACTATACATAAACTCTCAGCTACCTAGCTAGTTTTGATTTTGATTGCATTTTGGTTTGTATTTAAAAACCTTATCTGTAATACCCGTAATACCGTCCGTTCTACACTGTTAAAAATGCAAATTATCGCAACACAAACATTCGCAGAATTAACCTAGCAAATATAAAACATTTGTTTCATAAATTAATAACTCTTATCTGTTAAATTTTTTGTAGCTGATTTGACAACGAAATTGTGTCTATAAAAAGGTCAAAACTAAATGGAAACTATACGTAAAACCATTATTCAAGAGAGAGGGAAACACATGCATTAATATTCTACGACCCACTTGAATACAATCTGGCAAACTGTAATTGGGTTTTCAAACTGTATCACTCGAAATTCATTTGACATTCAATTTCATATATAACAATATAATAAACCCTAGCTCAGTGTGGCGATATATGGAACAGTACCACTAGTTATTTACTAATCAACAATATTAAATATAATGTTAGACCATGAAATGATGTCAGGCAACGACATTGCGTTGGTTACAATATAGTAAATATGGAAATCTATGATTAATAATCTTATTATAGTTTTGTCTGAACGTTGCTCAGAATACTACTTTTTTGCGTTTACTGCAGAATCCAATTCACTTTATGTAGCCTACGTCTATCCGAAACTCATAAAAAATATTTTATGAACAACACGCGAAACGTTTTTCTGCATAAAATATAAAACCATCGAATAGTGAACATGGGAATTTTAATAGCAAATTAGCAGCCGATTTCAACCCAGGTCCTTAAAATTCAACGATTGTGAATAAACCGAAGGGTGAGTGTTTGTGGAGGATTCCATCGATGGGTCACTGTCATACCGTCATCCATTTACGCGAACTTCAAGCGTACCGTAATTTTAGGGTAGTTATTGGGGTGAGGGGAGGCAATCCACTCCAATTTAAGATTATAGAAAAGGATAATATTACGAAAATAATTCTTCCCGTAGACAAAAGAGCATAAGTAGGTCAGTGATGCCGGCGGCCGCGGCGAGGGATCGTTTATAGAGGATATCAATACCTGACGAGCAATCTCGTCCACCAATAAGCTCTCTCTCTTTCTCTCTCTCTCTCTCCCTCCGGCCCGCCGCCGCTACACCGGTCCCACGGGCGTGCATCAACTGCGCGAATTGACCTGAGCCAGGTAGATAGGGATGCATCAACTGCGCGAAACGCTCCAAGGGACGATCTGAGAAGTGCATTAACTGCGCGAAGTGGTGGTTCTATTTTACTACCATATCATGAGACAACATACGGTTTTAATATTTGCAAATTAGATAGGCTAATTTTACATTAGATTAAAATGAAACGAAAAACGGGTGGATACATTTTTGTATTTGAATTTAAATCTAGTTCCCACACGGACGATAAATTATCATACTCAGACGATTTTCAAACTCTTTGGAACCTGTACCGACCTTAACTATTAAATTTTCTACTCTTTCACTGATAAATTTCTCCGTGAATAATATACATCTAAAATCTGTCCACTATTTTAACAACAAATATAAGTGAGCCTACTTTTACAAAGCAAACAACAAAATGTTTACAGCTCGCCCACTTTCAAAAAACATAAAGGCTATTTACGAAAAATCCAAAGCAATGAGGGTGATGTTGTCTCTTTAAAAACTACACCGTATCGGACCGAAAGAGCCAATAAAATAACATGGGGAGTGGAGTTAAGAAAATCGCTTAAATATTTACGAATACTAGTGCCAAAGCCAAGAGTTTGACCACACTTAGTGATATGGGAGGGTGGAATGAACCTGTAAACTAGGAGATTTCTTCCGCCGCCAACTATCGTATACCTGGCTCGGGCTTCGCGCAGTTGATGCACATTTTTGGGGTACCCTTTTCGGTTTTCGCGCAGTTGATGCAAATCGAAGGAATTTTTCGCGCAGTTGATGTGCGACCGGTCCCACAGGCACAACAATTAATTATTGTTTCATCTTTGGAACTAACAGGGGATGGGAAACTACCAATAGGAACTATTTTCATATAAAAAGAACATGAATTACATGGTATCATAGAGTACCAGCAGGAGTGGAAATGGTGTTCAAATTAATTTGTAAAGAATTATTTCCAGGAAAACCATTAATTACTTATATTTAACACATTGGGAATGTCAGTAACAGAAGTATAATGACAAGTTTTAAATTTCTTGATAGTTTTAAAACAGTTTTTTACCACTTTTATGTTAATGTGTTATATGATTCAACAATGAAGAAATACTTACTCAAGTTATGACCCAATTTTAGAAAGGTTCATTACCTGAAACAAGAAAAACTAGGTTTATTGTGGCTGTATTTTGAATGAATGGGTGCTTAAGTACTCGTTACTTAAAATATAACTTTATTATACAATACTATAGATAAATCTAGTCTTTTGCTACATATGAACTAAGCCTGGGTAGGGGTATTCAGAGGTAAAAGTAAAAATAGTAGGTAATAAATTATAACATCTTTGAACCATTGTTCAACACTGTTTCATACCTCAGACTTAAATTATAAGGATAGTTTGTTATTAAATTAAAAAGTGTTAGTCTATAAAGACCAATACGGCAACCCAAACCAATTCAGCATGACCTATCACAACATGTAGTTTAACGTTTTCATACTAAGTTTCATAGTCATAGCACAGAGTAAGGAACCTTTAAAGCTTTGTACTCTGTGGTCATAGTAAGTGGAATCGTTTCGCGAGCTCTAACTCGGTAGTTGAGACTTGAGAGATAGAGTGGTGTAATAGGACATAATGAACTATTTTTAAAAGAATGTTTGTATATGCATGTCATACAAATATAAATAAATCGCCATGAAATAGTGCGCTTTATGTAATATTATGATATTGTTGAATTGGACACTTTTAAGAGAGAAAAATAATAATATACATAACTTGAAAACAAATAAAAGATAATTGATTTTTTCATCCATTAATTGTTAATAGTTGTTGTAAAGTGGTGACCTATTGAACAGATGTCAATCAATTAGCATGCTCCCATAAGATTAGCATTGAAAATTTATAAGCCTGTAGGGCGTAGCCCTGAGGGCCGATGAGAATTAAAATGCGATTATTGTCATCTACAGGATTATACCTTTCTAACGGTATTTGTTTACATAATAAAACGCTAAAATTGGTTCAGATATAAGGGAGATTGAATTC
The DNA here is from genome assembly GCA_030545055.2 of Neoaliturus tenellus. NCBI lineage: Eukaryota > Metazoa > Arthropoda > Insecta > Hemiptera > Cicadellidae > Neoaliturus > Neoaliturus tenellus. Next base: position 214,745,649 of record CM061533.1, read on the forward strand.
ACAACTATACATAAGAAAATGTGTGAACCGGAAAATACGCACTTTCATTCGTTAAAAATCGTGTGCATTTTTAAAGCAAACCACAAGATAGGCTATACTCGTTCTAATAAAACTTACACGCAGAGAAATATTTTCCGTGCTGGTTCAGTGGTTGATGCATGAGGATTTGACCATGTCAGGTCTGTTATAACCTCTGCGTATAATCAAATCGATTTTCGATGACTAGGCATAATAGCTTCTCTAATTCACTGGCGATTTTCTTTGAGGAAACTCTAGCCATTTTAGCACAAACTGTTAAACTGTAATGATATTTACATTTAGTACTATTTTCTGTCAGTTGTTACTACAGTATTGTCAAAATTGGATAACTATCAATAAATTTTTACAGCGAACACAGCGGAGTGAAAGATTAATTGAAAGAAATTCAACGAAATAGTTTTTATTGATAAACATTCAAACGCGTGAACAAGCTCTAAATGTTTTTACTTAAACAAAATTAACATACAAAGTAAACAGTTATCCTGAAAAAAATGAAAAAGATACATTTTATTTATAATGAAAGCTAAATTATATTAATCACCTTTTATAATGTATAAAAGATTAAAAATTGTTATTCTAAAAACATGATTAAAATCCCGCGGAACTATTGCATTTTTTAAAATTATTATCAATTAACATAATTGCAGCTTTTGTGATATTGCGAATCACAACAGGAGGGAAAAATACCCGCTTCACTGCGGACCTGTGACTGCAGAACTCAGTGAATTTTCGATGATATGTAAAGATTTCAATTCTATTTTTTATTTTGGGGACCACAAACTAAAAATTCCTACGGCTCTGGGCCGATTACTATGAAAGACTAAAGCCGCGTTTACACCGAAGTTGCAAACATATGTTGTTCAAATTTGTTTGCAACTTTTGAGAAAACCACTAAACACTTGTTGCCAACAATATTTTTATTGAAACACGTTTCCACAGAGAATCTCTATATCCTGCAACATCGTTTGATCTCGAATGATTGCCATGAGTGGTGGGGCAACAAAATAACTTCACTCAAAGAAATGTTGGAAACGTATATTGCAAACACGTTTCCACGTACTGTCTAAAAAAGTTGCTAAATATTGTTGACACGGCTTAAGCCTACTCTGCATCGTATATGGCGTATTTCTTACACGGAAAAAATAAGTGACAGTGAATTACCGATGGTTAAAATAAACTAAGTGGCGGAAGTGTGACGACGGGTTTAGTGAAGGGTTAGAGGGTGGGAGGGGGTAGACTCGACGCCCTACTGGCTCGACCCTCGAGAGGGCCTGGATAATGACGTCATTATAATGCTCGGTTACTGAGGTTTAACCGGTCACAATAATGCTCTTGGTTATCTAGGCGACAAAAAAGAAAAACATATTACAGTGCAATAGGATGTTTGCCATTAATTTGGATGTTCACAACTCGAAATCAAACAGTCCTTTTAGTGTTTCTGATGTTTGCCAAGTACCAACAATGACTTCAAAATCTTAGTAGTTCCCAAAATACTCGTTTTTTTATGCACTTTGTTAAACTTATTCACTAATCAACAAAGAAGTATAAGTACATGTGCATCAGAGAGGCATCGAAGTGCCTTTCCTAGTTCACCTCAAATAATATGATCAATTGTTAATTCATGTTAGCACACATTTAGTTTTTTAATCAATAACACCCTACCAATCCATTTTGTGATTGTTAGTACCTAACTACCTAATCACCAAAAATATTTTTATTTACAGCTGTACATTAGCCTAAGAGATGTTTAAGAAACTAAACCCAAGCCCAATTGTATTCTAACGGGATAACTTCAAATTTTAATCATGGGTAGCTCCTTTATTTTACGGCCGATTCTCTTAATTTTTTGGCGGAAACAACTACAGACCGAGCCCTATCCCATATGACACCAATAACTATAAAATCAGTTAAAAATTGTAAGAGTAGTTCTCTTAACAAAAAAATCCTCTAAGCGTATTAAATGAGTAGTTAGATATAATACAGGAGTGTTAAAATAATTGTATACCGTAAGAATTGGTCTGTAGTGATTTATTTTACAATAAACTTGTCCGCCACAACGACAAAGAAAGCCTTGTCCCATTTCAGTATTTACGATCCACAATACAGTACAGTGTTGTATAGAGTGTATCTGGCGTGAGGATACGGCGCGGCGTCGTGGGTTGAAACACATAACCTCCCCCTCACCCACCACGACGCTAGACAATACAACCAATCAAAATAATAACCTCCGGCTACCATTAAACTGCTGCCGAGATTTTTGACCTATTAAACTGGTTCTATTACATACATGGTGTCCCCGAACCGAACTTTCTACCGACCTCTCAAAGGGATAATTCCGGACCTAATGACAAGACCAAATATTCTAGGAAAAATAATAAATCTTTTATAATTAATATTTTCAAACTTGAGGTGGTTTAAATTGTTAAATTTAAGATTGCATAAAAACTACAAAAGGTAGCAATGTTTATGCCCTTATAAACTTGTTAGAAAATCTAATTTAAATTCAACGATGTCAAGATTATGGAAATCTGTTAATAAATAAGCAGATAAGAGTGATTTTACTGAGGCTAGTAACGGTCGCACCACTTTCCTGGGAGCAGTTTTGATATGAGGTCCATTGTTGAGCTGGTGTCGCGGACGCGCTTTTCGTAATCCGCTCAATAGATGCCTGACTATTTTTATTAAAATCGCTACATCTCGCTTATTTATGAACCGATTCACATGGACGCACATCAACTGCGCGAAAAATTCCTTCGATTTGCATCAACTGCGTGTGATGGTCAAACTCTTGGCTTTGGCACTAGTATAAGTATTTCAGTGATTTTGTAAACTACCTTCCCCAGTCATTTTATAGGTTATTTCGGTCCGTTACGGTGTAGTTTTTAAAGGGACAACATCACCCACGTTACCTTGGATTTTTCGTAAATATATGTTTTTGAAAGTGTGCTAACAGTAAAATGTTTGTTTGTAAAAGTAAGCTCACTTATATTTGGTGTTGAAAGTAGTAGAATGATTTTGGACATGTATTTTTTCGCGGAGAAATTTATTAGTGAAATAAAATTTAATAGTTAAGGCCGGATACAGGTTCCAAAGAGTTTTAAAATCGTCAGAGTGTGATGCTATATCGTCCGTATAGGAAGTAGATTTAAATTTAATTACAATAATTAATTTATCCTCCCGTCATGGAAATGAATATAACCATGAAACTTCTCCGATTAAACAGGTGAACAGATTTCCAATCAACAAATTTATACATACAGTAGCCTCAAGAAGAAGGCAGTTGGTATTGACGAGCGGCCTACTAAGCTTTTCATCAGGAAAAAGTAAACAAAAAAGTAATAAACATATTTTAGTTTTTTGTTTAGTTTTAATGTAAGGTAAAATTTAAATTATCTAATTTGCAAATATTAAAACCCTATTTTGTCTCATGATATGATACTGAAATAGACCCACCACTTCGCGCAGTTAATTAATGCACGTCTCTCATCGCGTCGTCCCTTGGAGTGTTTCGCGCAGTTGATGCATCCCTGTAGCTACCTCGTTCAGGTCAATTCGCGCAGTTGATGCAGACCCATTTACATAGTCTTCACATTGTTGGATTTTAAATACAAATTCTAAAAAGTACATAAGGACATAAAGCTACATTATGTAGTTTCTATGCAATTTAAGGTTAGATCTTAATCAAAATCTTAATCGAAATCTTTAGATTTTAAACAGCCGCCATTTTGAAAATATGAGCTGTAAAAATGATTATTTTTCCTAAATTATACCTTTGCCTCAAAAAGCCGTATACCAGATTTAACTTATTACATAAAACCGTTCTTAAATTAAAAATTACTCTAAAAAAAAATGTGAATGTGCGGTTATCTAGAGGATTCCGTATCCCCAGCGCCGCGTCTCCCTAGCGCCGCGGGCAAATTTGTATCCTCAGCGCCGCGACCATAAATTACCAAAGGGTCTGCTCAGTGACGCAGAAGTGACGAGGGTCTATCTTCTCTTCTAAGTGCCTGGCTTGTTGAAAGTAATCGGTGGTCAGTTTAATTATTGTATCAATAGCAACAAGTTAATATTTCATAGTTCATGATAAAAATGAGTTTAAAGGAAAACTAGGTGTGTGTTGCCAGGAATGTGAACTGGGGCCGCCGAGTCGGAATGTAACGGAACCCCTTACCCACTTTGTTATTCGCTTTCCTAAAACTCTTCTAAAAATAGGTGGTTCAAACAAGCAAAACTATTTTTCAATAATTCAAAACCAAGTGTGGGCTGTCAGGAATTCCCAATGGCGAACAGAGGCTATCGGGTTAAATACCAAATGTAGTGAAGTCACCAGGAGACTTTTTAAAATGTAATTTGTGATTTTTATCGTGTGGAGTTTAATTTTTATTTTCCACTTTTGGGAAAAATTACACATTAATTCCAAGAGAGCAAAAATTGCTGTTTTGGAAAAGGTAATAATTTTACAAATAATATTGTTCAAAATATTTTACATTTAAAATATTTTATAATTTTGAAACGGTTTTAGTTATACATTGAAAAACTAGCTTCGGGGAAGTGTGTTTTCTGTGCATAATCACAATGGCTGTTAAATAACCATATTAACCGTAGAATGCGATTGCCCGTAAGCTGTCGGTAAGCTTAATTCTAATTCTTTGTGTTGCTTATTTATGTCTGCAATGAAATGTTAAAAAATTTCTTCTTTCTTATGTTGATCAACTGTACCATGCTCAGTTAGGAACAAGTCATTACCACGGTTCGTTGCTTTTGTGAATTCCAATCCGGCTGTCAAAACTGTCAGATTAGTCAGGTAGCCTGCGCGGCGCTGGGGAGACGCGGCGCTAGGGAGACGCGGCGCTGGAGATACACCACGATCTAGAGTTGTGGAAATTTTTAATATGCTATTTTGGCTTATATTTATGTCTGTAATAATACCTCAAGAGGTCGGTAGATAGTTCAGGGACACCATGTATAAAAGAGAGTCTTTCATTCTATGAAGATTTATAATTGTACAGTATAATAATTGCAAAAAAGTTAAGAATGATATAGTACTCTACTTGTTTTGTACGAAAAAGATTCATTTAATGATAACTTTTTTTAACACAATGCATACCTTATGACTGAATTATTGTTTTCAAATAAGTGAATTTGAACTAGTTTACTGATATTAAATTAAAGTTATGGATGACGAGTAAGAGGATAAACGGAACGAAGGCGATATCGGCACGGAGGGCATCAATAACCGCCGCCGACATGGTTGTTTGATCCATCGCACTTTAAACATGTTTAGTTTCCATCTACCGTACTTTGATCATTCTTTAGATTTTTTTCACTTTGTGGTTTAGAGAACAATTGTTTCCTACGACAAGCCTCACTTTACATTGATTTTAAGGATTAACCTGTAACTTGCGATTAATTCATTTACTGTAGACTATTCGAACATTATATTACGGTAACAAATTTAAACCAGCTATTTAGTAAATCAGTTTAACTGGTAAAACGCAGGCCACACATAGCCTATATAATTTATATTTATGATTTATTTATTTATGAACAATATAATTTAATAAATGCATTAACCAACAAATTCTTAAAAATATTATATTTTTTAAAATGTTTTTGTACTTGTTATAACTTTATCACAAAATCCGTTGCAAAAGATGTAGTCGGATAAGTTAACTACGATAAGTTATGGAAAAATTTGTTTTTAAGAGTATAATTACGAATAAATATGTTGTAAAACGGTCAAGCAAATCAATTTGCAAAAGAAATCCAATTAAAATGAGAGCGTAAATGTGACATTATACTGAGAAACGGTGGCAAGACTCAGCAAAAACCAATTGACCCATAGTTGTATGATTGAAGAGGGGACCAACGAGGAATCATCGTGCACAAAACCCAACATGTTACCACAGTGTCACGATACAGCGCCAGTCTATCGACCCATTTATGGTACACTGAGAACAGGCATGTGCTGTATCATCGAACGTAAACTCTATGTTCCATCATATATATTTTTCTCATTATTTTTTATAGCAAAAACAATTTCTAAACAAGCAAATTGGTGACTTCATCGTGGTATATCATTATTGTATTGTTAATATAGGGCCGTAGTTTGGAGGCGTAACATGTTATAGTATGGTTTAGAAAAACAATAAACCTGAAAAAGTCTTAAGCAAAAGATTAAGCGTAAAACATATTGTTGGCCTAAATACTGCATATTGCAACGCGATATGTAGGCTAATTTGAAAAATATGTTAATATTATTTAAATCAACAATTGAATTTATTGGCTACAACGGATGAAATTATGAGAACCGATATGACGTGATAGATAAACTTATGTTTCAAAAATGTGGAACACGATGAAATATTCAACAAACCCCGCTGTTATGTCATGTTTACCAACAATGGCTGACTTTGACATTGAAAATATGATTGCCTGTTCTGTTCGAATATTGTTAGCGGACTAAAAAACTCCAACCGTCCAAAGAGCGCTTAAATGTCGTGTTTTATGTGATTACGAAGAGTTGTGCAACGCGCAGTAGGCTATATTAAACGGTAAGATTTACGTAATATTGCAATTGTTGAAAGGAAGTTTTTTATTTCTATAATTCAATGTCGATATTTAAATTTAATCGGTGCACACATTCATAATTTAAGCACCAATCTATATTCAAGCATTAACTGATAGATTTCTTCAAAATTCACGTATAGTGAAATTATCAGAATATAACTTATGTTGTTTATTTTTTATACGAATGTGATCAAAATAAAAATAAAATCCCTTATGCCTGAAAAAATGTTTAAACTAAATCAAGGGATTTAACTCTAAAATTGAGCTTTTATTGAGGATATGGATGGTAAAGTATGTCCAGTATATAGGCCATGTATACATGACCAGGATTGTCAGCAGCTTCGTTTGTGTGGTGTTTGGTGTGACTTGCGGTCTTTATCGTCTTTGTCGGCTGATGACATTGAAGACCTACCGAGAGAGTCGCAGTGTCGCAGTGTGGCCTTGTTAAAGGTCCTCAAAGGTTATGTATAGCAAATATACTTTTGCACTTTTTTCTAGGAATATTAATAATTTTGAGCTTCAATATAGCAAAGCATTCTCTGAGACAAATCATTACTCAAATCTATGAAAGCTGCTACCATTATTTGCAAGAATTTTATTGTGTTCTAAATTCTGGGTCGAAGTATCTATAGATTATATTAAACTCCTAATTTTTTTGAAGTTTGTAAAAAATAAAAACATTGTATGTTGTTTTAGCGAGGTAAAACGAAGCAAATATTTGATGCAGAAAGGATCTTGGTTTTGTATACACCAGTCCCGTCGAACTGAAAACTTTAATTATTCGTTTTGTGTATTTTACGAAATTTGTTTTTCCAGTTGTAGTATTTAGTTTCAATTACATAAAAACTTGAATTATGACCACAGTATTGCTCATATTTTTCGAAACCTACAAGTGCACTCACATAAAAGAACTATTATTTAATCGTAAAACTTTATAGGCCTAAAATTAAAAAATGTTCCAACGTTCGATTTTTTTAATTTTGTCAAACAAATACGGTTTAACCTCTATATTTTGTTTAGGATCTTCAATGTCTAAAGCTCTACTATAAATAAACAAAATGTGTCTATCTATCTATCTATCTATATTAATAAAATTAGAGTTTTGTCTGTACATTGCTTAGAATTTTGAAATTTTTTGGTTATTTTTACTTCTTATGCATCGCAGAATTCAAAATCGGTGTTATCTAAATTTCTGTCCCTCTGTCTGTCTGTCTCTCTCTCTGTCATTCTGTCTGTAACGCTCATGGGTCCTATGTTTGTCCTCTTTTCACTGGATAACGACTTTACCTAAGGGTCTAAATTTTTTTCATGTCATAGACTAGAGTGGTGTGAAGGTTCATTACAACTTTAATTGACTTAGCGACCTTAGGGCTTTGCCCCATAATATGTCAAAGTAGCCAAGTTGTGCTTAAATACCAATCTTTAATCTCTTTTCACACGACAAGGGCTTTGGTAAATGATATGAAAATTTTTATTATTGTTAAATCTTGCAATTAGAACAATTTTAGCTGCTCTAAAGCATCGTTCGTCAAAAAGGCTCTGCCTTATAGTAAAAGAAATATTCAATGTTAATCTTATGGGAATATTTAATTCTACCTTTTTATCTATGCTCTTTAATCAGCTGGATTAGATAGTTTGTCATTTTCACCACAGATGGCAACACTTAAAATTTTAAATACATACTCTTTCATACCTAACCCTTTAACTTTTCACTGGTCTAAATACAGTGAATAAAGTAAACTAATTCTTGGTTCTAAATATGAACATTAAAATAATTTATGGAAATTATTACAAAACGAGTTTTGACCCTTAAATCTTAAAATGTTTCTTATTAGCATTACAATCTAATTTTAGTTCCCAATTTAGCTTTCATTGCACGCTCTGACAAAAAGAGGTGTATTTCATCAAACACAATATGTAGTTAAAACCAATGAGGTTTATAAATTGCTCAATCTTTCAAGTAGTTCGGGTATAGACGGGGCAATACCATTGACTTTGTATACTACGTGAGTGTACAATTTCACGTTAGTGTACATAGTCAATGGCAATACTAATGTGTAAGAACTTGAGTAGGGTTCTTATGAAGAAGTGAGAAAGTCGCTCAAAAACACTCATAGTACCACTGTGATTTTCATTCAATAAGGATCATGCTGATTGGTTGAATGGAATCAGATGGTTTAAGAACATATTTGCAGAAGTTTGTTATTGTTTTTTATTTTGTGTAAACAAACAAATATACTTATTATTGCATTTAGAAGGTAAAAAGAGCACTTCCCGTGGCAATAATGAAAAGTAACCCCCCACCAATGCTTAATTTTTCTCCGTTTTTCAACATAACTTTTTAACATGGGATGTCACTATTTATTCTTTTTTGTATACATTGGAAACACATGAGGTTTTAGGTAAAAAGGTAAAGTCTAAATACAAAAAAATTGAATTAAGTAAACCTAATATCTACACTGCGTTGGGGTGCCTATACGTTAGTGACAGATGTTTCGTTGTTTTACTTGGTTTTTGGGAATTAAAATTTTAACTAATTTTGAATTTATATTTAATATTGTACATGTCTGTACATATCTTTCATGGGTAGAACAAGATTCAGGGGTAGAATACATTGGATTTGGCATATAGCTATCGTCACACCCATTCAAGGATTCAATATTAGATTTCATAAGAATCTATAATATTTTTTACAAGTCTGAGACTCATAGAACTATAAAGTAAATCACCATACGAATATAAATGTTTAATCAAACTGCAACAAAATCATTAATAGAAATAACTTCTAGACTAAATGAGAAATGGATTTAACAAGATTTTGACAAATGTACGTGGTAGCTATTAAGCATAAAAACTTGATATCTAGATACGTTAGAATGAACCAACTGAAGGCTATATATTGAATTTGTGAAATCACTAATATCATTCGTTTAATAAACTGTACACACACCCCGTGCGAAGAACGGGTACACAGCTAGTTATAAATACAAGGAAAAGGTCAAGATTTAATGACATTTACAACAATTTTAAAAACATTTTCTAAACATTATTTTCCAAAAACATGTTTGCCTGTTCTTGAAAAAAATTAACAGAAATAAAAAAAATAAAAATTCTATAAAAAATAAAAATCCAACTTTTTTATGTCATTGCATCAATGAATCAATTCCTACAACCTTTTTATCCATACAAAATAGATAATCATTTCACTGTTAAGGGATGTATTTAAAACAGATTTTAATTGTTACCCTGTACTTGGAAACCCTACAAATAATACTATCGATGTAAATAACTAACGAATAATAGTTTTTAAACTTTTTATCATATAAATTCGTTCTAATGTATATGATTGTTCATAAAGAGGCATGAAAAGTAAAAAAAAAAAATAGCAATAAAAAGAACATAAACATATTAAAATAGATACGTTAATAAAAAATCACTGTACTTGCAAAAATCAAGTATAAGATTGCTGTGATGTCAATATAAAAAGCCAATTATGTCCGGGAGGGATCGGGGCACAGACCGGTGGTTTGATATCGCGAAGGGACGGGATTGTGGAAGGGAACCAACCCCCCATCGATCCCTGTATCCTTCTGCGCGGTTGAACTTGTTTTATGTCACTGACACAGTTTCTGAGTAAATTCTTCTCCTTTGTTCTTTTATCTCGTATTTCCTTTTTCCTTCTTTGCTGTTTAAGTTAAATTTCTTCAACATTAATTTCCGTTTAAACTTATGAACATAACATCAGTAGTTGTCTTATCACTTATAACGCGCTTTATTATAATTTTATAAAATGAAAAAGTTCATTTTTGTTGCAATAACATTACTGATTGTTGTATTATCTCAAAACATTTGTACAATTAGAATTTTTCTTTAAACGGCCTCATGAATTGATTTTAAGGAGTACGAAGTTCATCTCATACACTTTAACAACTTCGTTAAGTGTTTTGCACTTGGAGCGAACAGTTTCGTATCGATCCAATAGTTTCTACAGGGAATAATTAGAATATAATTATAAATTTACAAATCTGACACTTTAATATCTCAATATTATTTAAATTTAAAACTACACTAAAATAAGATATTAGTTTTAAAGTCACTGAAATATCCTTGAAACTATACCCCTCTTAAAATTAATTAAGGGCAATTTAATTTCGTGCGGAAATCTCTCTAAAACTTGATCGGGTAAAAGAGTACAAATGAAATATTCAATTAGTCTATGTAACTTCAACAATGTTCAGTTATGTGTAACTATCGAAGGAACGCAAACAAGTAATTGACATGACAGCCCTGAGGGGAACACAGTGATGAGAGCGTGAGCGTCCGACCAGCTTCAGCTAGCTATCCACGTGGTCCGTCGTTCATAGTTGATGGCCACATGGATTTGACGTTCGTGTTCACTAGACTACACATACACGATGCAGTGCACTGTATCGGTAACAGATGTTTGTAAATTGTTTTACTAACTCCATCGTCTATAAAAGTAAATTTATTTTAAAAGTAATAATGTTACTTTATCTATTATGTTATTCAATTAATCAAAAGTTATTCAACAAAGCAAACCAGTCGATAATTGAGGCGAATATTTATAAAACTGTCACGAACAATCGACACAGGAGTCGAAAAATAAATCTCCTAGGATGTTGATGTTTTGAACTATTTTATATTGTAAACTGTCAGAAAAAGTTAATTAAAATCAACATTTTCAGTTTATGCAATATTTTTTCAAATTAATTATAATTTATATTCAGTTTATATTTTGAAGTAAACAATAAATATCAAGCGTTCAAAAAGAACTTTTATCACTAATATTTGAAACATAATAATTATCGACAAATTCTTCAATCCTTTCGTGGCACTTGAATGCAGTACAATATAAAAGATTCGTCAGTTCAATGGCACATGTGAGATAATTAATTCATTTTACACACAAGCTATCACACGAGATTATTTACCCAAGTTTTACTATACTGTAATAAATCAAACGAGCTTATAGTGGAATCACTATTGAAGCATCCTTTATAAATAATACAAATATGTAAATTTGCAATTTGTATAACAAATTTTTATTCATTGATAATGTGTATGGATTAAAATCAGTCTTAGGATCTTGTCTCCATCAGCAGTGATAAATCACCAAATACAGTAAAGTAATCCAATGTTTTCTCATTTATTGAATACAAGAAAATTCTATCACCTATCCAGAGTATAATAGTGACATAAAGTCGTTTAGTAACCAGAATAAAAAATAAATTCGTTCACAAATAATGTTTCTTTTTGTTTGTGATAACTAAAACATAATATGTATGTTTGAAAAGCAACTGATCAGTCACTAACATGACTACCGGTGACGACGGAAGCGCCGCCCAAGTTTTCGGTCCGGCCGTGACAGCGGACGGTTTTTGGGAGAAGCTCCGACCCGCGCCCACCACATCGATCTTGCTGATCTTCCGCGCTGTTTAACTTGTTTTATCCTGTGGCACAGTTTTTACAAAACTCTCTTATTTGCTATCAATCTTCCAGCGGTTTTAATAAATTGCGTAGCAAAAAAACTCTACAAGAAATTGACATCCTCTCCTATTTACATAACTGTAGGTATTTTCACGTGGAAATTGTTTTCTTTCTATAGAAGTCTATATAACTTACCTCAAAAATAAATTGATTTTCTTACAGGTTTAATGCAGAACATATAACTACTGTATGAGAATTTGATAACTTTAATAATTGAAGGCAAATTATAAATCAATGCACAATGTAAAATTTCATAAAATCGGTGGGAGGGTTTATAATTAAATGTGTATATTACAAAAACGCAATGTGGTGGTTAAAACGTGTGTATGAACAAAAACGCTACAAAATTGAAAATTTCAAAACAATTGTAAGGTACTCGTAATTTTTATTTTCATTTTGAAAAAACTAAACTTTAAAATAATATTGCATGGCGAAAGGTGTAACGTATGTTTGAAAAGCTTAAAAAGAAGTAGGACTATACGGTACTTATTGAATTAACTTGCGAACATTATTAACGCTAAATCAAAGTGGTTAACCCATAAAAAAGACTTATGAATATGACAAGAATAAAGAGCAAGTTTACTTGAAAACTGCCCAAAGCTCAAAGTAATAAAAAAGAACCGCATTTATAGAAACACTGATAAATGTTAACAAATCAGACTTCACAATCTCTTTGGTAGTGCTGTAAAGGAGTATTTAACACTTTTGTATTTTGACTTATAATTAATGAAGTAAAATCCCACAATTAATTTATAATTGACAAAAACCGTGATTTATGTAAAATTATTGATTAAAATGAATTCACTTCAGTATTTTACACCAAGAGATGTAAAATAAAATAACTGGAAATGCAGTGTCAAAGCACTTTAATGTCTAAATTAAATTTTTCGCCTAAAAAGTATAAATTAATAGAAGTGCTTTCCTGCATGTGGAAAAATGTTTCGTTCGTTGTGTGTAATGGGATTCCATTTATTTATTATCAAATTCATATTTATTACCAAATTCATTCAAAATGTATAAGGTGAAATAGATTTAAAACAATTTGTCGGTAACCATCACAATTTTTTTTGAAAAGAAACAAAATCGTCGTAGACTAAGCACAAAAATGAATTATAAATAACTCTGGCTTGCTTTAAACTGAACGTCAGGGATGGAGACTGGAGGCAGAAAGTGTATTCGATTGGAAATAGAATGCCAATATGACTTAGAGGTAGGCACACGTAACAAATCGTTAAAATATTTACATACATAAATTATTGTAAATATTGTGTTGTTCGAGATTGTGGTCGAAGTATCTATAGATTATATTAAACTCCTAATTTTCTAGAAGTTTGTAAAGGGTAAAAACACTGTATGTTGTTTTAGCGAGGTAAAACGAAGCAAATCAGTGATGCAGAAAGGTTGGATCTTGGTTTTGTATACACCATTTCCCAGCGAACTGAAAACTTTAATTATTCGTTTTGTGTATTTTACGAAATTTGTTTTTCCAGTTTTAGTATTTAGTTTCAATTACATGAAAACTTGAATTATGACCACAGTATTTTAATTGCTCATATTTTTTCCAACCCTACAAGTGCACTTACATAAAAGAATTATTATTAATCGTAAAACTTTATACCAATTAAAAAAATGTTCAAACGATCGATTTTTCAAATTTTGCCAAACAAATACGGTTCAAACTCTATATTTTGTTTAGGACCTTTAATGCCTAAAGCTCTACTGTAAATAAACAAAATGTGTCTATTATAAAAATACAAGGAAAAGGTCAAGATTTAATGATTTACAACATTTTTCTAAACATTAATTTTCCAAAAACATGTTTGCCAGTTCTTGAAAAAAATGAATAAAAACATACCAATAAAATTCTATAAAAAATAAAAATCTAACTTTTTTATGTCATTAAATCAAGGAATCGATGATCAAGGATTAAAACAGTGATGGAATGACTTAAGGATGAACATTGAATTTTATTCCTACAACCTTTTTATCCATACAAAATAGATAATCATAACTGTTAATGGATGGATTTAAAACAGAGATTTCATTGTTAGCCTGTACTTGGAAACACTACAAATAATACTATCGATGTAAATAGCTAACAAATAATTTGTTTTTAACTTTTTATCATATAAATTCGTGCTAATGTATATGATTGTTTATAAATAGGCATGGAAAGTAAAAAAAATGTCAATAAAAAGAACATAAACATATTAAAATAGATACGTTTAATCATAACATGCAAAAATCAAGTATAAGATTCCTGCGATGTCAATATAAAAAGCCAATTATGTCCGGGAGGGATCGGGGCACAGACCGGTGGTTTGATATCGCGAAGGGACGGGATTGTGGAAGGGAACCAACCCCCCATCGATCCCTGTATCCTTCTGCGCGGTTGAACTTGTTTTATGTCACTGACACAGTTTCTTAGTAAATTCTTCTCCTTTGTTCTTTTATCTCGTATTTCCTTTTTCCTTCTTTGCTGTTTAAGTTAACTTTCTTCAACATTAATTTCCGTTTAAACTTATGAACATAATATCAGTAGTTGTCTCATCACTTATCAAGCTTTATTATAATTTTATAAAATGAAAAAGTTCATTTTTGTTGCAATAACATTACTGATTGTTGTATTATCTCAAAACATTTGTACGATTAGAATTTTTCTTTAAACGGCTTCATGAATTGATTTTAAGGAGTACGAAGTTCATCTCATACACTTTAACAACTTCGTTAAGTGTTTTGCACTTGGAGCGAACAGTTTCGTATCGATCCAATAGTTTCTAGCAGGGAATAATTAGAATAAAATTATAAATTTACAAATCTTACTCTTTTGTACTAAACATTATTTAAATTTCAAAACTACACTAAAAGAAGATATTAGTTTTAAAGTCACTGAAACATCCTTGAAACTATACCCCTCCGAAAATTAACTAAGGGCAATTGATAATTTCGTGCGGAAATCTCTCTAAAACTTGATCGGGTGAAAGAATACCAATTAAATATTCAATTAGTCTATGTAACTTAACAATGTTCAGTTTTTTGTAACTATCGAAGGAACTCAAACAATTGACATGACAGCCCTGAGGGGAACACAGTGATGAGAGCGTGAGCGTCCGACCAGCTTCAGCTAGCTATCCACGTGGTCCGTCGTTCATAGTTGATGG
>CM061533.1:214761026-214807541 GCA_030545055.2 Neoaliturus tenellus
ATATTGAATATTAAAAAAAGTTTTGGTTTTGTATGGGGCAATCTGGACTCTAAACAAATTTACCAACACCCAGCGTAAAAATGACTATCTTTTAAGAAATCAATTTTACAATTAATAGCTAGATCGCTTTTAATACACTCTGAAATGCGAAAAGCCAAGACCTTAGGTTGAAATAACGAAAACTTAAATTTTACCTATAGTCACTCCTGACAGAAATATTCTATCAGTCAAATCGCAAATTTTAGTATTAAATGTTAAAGTTTTTTCAAATTTTTTAAGATAAGCTTAAACAATCTAAAATACGCTGAAAACATGTAAATCCGAAATCCCAGACTGAAATATTGAATAATAAAAAAAGTTTGGTTTTGTATGGGCAATCAGGACTCTAACAAATTTACCAACACCCAGCGTAAAAAATGACTATCTTTTAAGAAAATCAATTTTACAATTAATAGCTAGATCGCTTTAATACACTCTGAAACGCGAAAAACCAAGACCTTAGGTTGAAATAACGAAAACTTAAATTTTACCTATAGTCACTCCTGACATAGAAATATTCTATCAGTCCAAATCGCAAATTTTAGTATTAAAATGTTAAAAGTTTTTTCAAATTTTTAAGATAAGCTTAAACACTCTAAAATACGCTGAAACATGTAAATCCGAAATCCCAGACTGAAATATTGAATAATAAAAAAGTTTGGTTTTTGTATGGGCAATCTGGACTCTAACAAAATTTACCAACACCCAGCGTAAAAATGACTATCTTTTAAGAAATCAATTTTACAATTAATAGCTAGATCCGCTTTAATACACTCTGAAACGCGAAAAGCCAAGACCTTAGGTTGAAATGACGAAAACTTAAATTTTTACCTATAGTCACTCCTGACAGAAATATTCTATCAGTCAACTCGCAAATTTTAGTAAAAAAATGTTAAAGTTTTTCAAATTTTTAAGATAAGCTTAAACACTCTAAAATACGCTGAAACATGTAAATCCGAAATCCCAGACTGAAATATTGAGTAATAAAAAAGTTTGGTTTTTTGTATGGGCAATCAGGACTCTAACAAATTTACCAACACCCAGCGTAAAAATGACTATCTTTTAAGAAAATCAATTTTACAATTAATAGCTAGATCGCTTTAATACACTCTGAAAACGCGAAAAACCAAGGACCTTAGGTTGAAATAACGAAAACTTAAATTTTACCTATAGTCACTCCTGACATAGAAATATTCTATCAGTCGAATCGCAAATTTTAGTATTAAATGTTAAAGTTTTTCAAATTTTTAAGATAAGCTTAAACACTCTAAAAATACGCTGAAACATGTAAATCCGAAAATCCAGACTGAAATATTGAATAATAAAAAAAGTTTGGTTTTGTATGTGCAATCTGGACTCTAACAAAATTTACCAACACCCAGCGTAAAAAAATGACTATCTTTTAAGAAATCAATTTTACAATTAATAGCTAGATCGCTTTAATACACTCTGAAAACACGAAAAGCAAGACCTTAGGTTGAAATAACGAAAACTTAAATTTTTACCTATAGTCACTCCTGACATAGAAAATATTCTATCAGTCAAATTGAAAATTTTTAGTAAAAAAATGTTAAAGTTTTTCAAATTTTTAAGATAAGCTTAAACACTCTAAAATACGCTGAAACATGTAAATCCGAAATCCCAGACTGAAATATTGAATAATAAAAAAGTTTGGTTTTGTATGTGCAATCAGGACTCTAACAAATTTACCAACACCCAGCGTAAAAAATGACTATCTTTTAAGGAAATCAATTTTACAATTAATAGCTAGATCGCTTTAATACACTCTGAAACGCGAAAAGCCAAGACCTTAGGTTGAAAATAACGAAAAACTTAAATTTTACCTATAGTCACTCCTGACATAGAAATATTCTATCAGTCAAATCGCAAAATTTTAGTATTAAATGTTAAAGTTTTTTCAAATTTTTAATATAAGCCTTAAACACTCTAAAATACGCTGAAACATGTAAATCCGAAATCCCAGACTGAAATATTGAATAATAAAAAAGTTTGGTTTTGTATGGCCAATCAGAAACTCTAAACAAATTTACTAACACCCAGCGTAAAAATGACTATCTTTTAAGAAATCAATTTTAAAATTAATAGCTAGATCGCTTTAATACACTCTGAAACGCGAAAAACCAAGACCTTAGGTTGAAATAACGAAAACTTAAATTTTACCTATGGTCACTCCTGACATAGAAATATTCTATCAGTCAAATCGCAAATTTTAGTATTAAATGTTAAAGTTTTTCAAATTTTTTAAGATAAAGCTTAAAACACTCTAAAATACGCTGAAACATGTAAATCCGAAATCCCAGACTGAAATATTGAATAATAAAAAAGTTTGGTTTTTGTATGTGCAATCAGGACTCTAACAAATTTACCAACACCCAGCGTAAAAATGACTATCTTTTAAGAAATCAATTTTACAATTAATAGCTAGATCGCTTTAATACACTCTGAAACGCGAAAAACCAAGACCTTAGGTTGAAAATAACGAAAACTTAAAATTTTACCTATAGTCACTCCTGACAGAAATATTCTATCAGTCAAATCGCAAATTTTAGTATTAAATGTTTAAAGTTTTTCAAATTTTTAAGATAAGCTTAAAACACTCTAAAATACGCCTGAAACATGGTAAATCCGAAATCCCAGACTGAAATATTGAATAATAAAAAAAGTTTGGTTTTGTTAATGGGCAATCAGGACTCTAACAAATTTACCAACACCCAGCGTAAAAATGACTATCTTTTAAGAAATCAATTTTACAATTAATAGCTAGATCGCTTTAATACACTCTGAAACGCGAAAAACCAAGACCTTAGGTTGAAATAACGAAAAACTTAAATTTTACCTATAGTCACTCCTGACATAGAAATATTCTATCAGTCAATTCGCAAATTTTAGTATTAAATGTTAAAGTTTTTTCAAATTTTTAAGATAAGCTTAAACACTCTAAAATACGCTGAAACATGTAAATCCGAAATCCCAGACTGAAATATTGAATAATAAAAAAGTTTGGTTTTGTAATGGGCAATCAGGACTCTAACAAAATTTACCAACACCCAGCGTAAAAATGACTATCTTTTAAGAAATCAATTTTACAATTAATAGCTAGATCGCTTTAATACACTCTGAAACGCGAAAAAACCAAGACCTTAGGTTGAAATAACGAAAACTTAAATTTTTACCTATAGTCACTCCTGACATAGAAAATATTCTATCAGTCAAATCGCAAATTTTAGTATTAAATGTTAAAGTTTTTTCAAATTTTTAAGATAAGCTTAAACACTCTAAAATACGCTGAAACATGTAAATCCGAAATCCCAGAACTGAAATATTGAATAATAAAAAAGTTTGGTTTTTGTATGTGCAATCTGGACCTCTATCAAATATACCAACACCCAGCGTAAAAATGACTATCTTTTAAGAAATCAATTTTAAAATTAATAGCTAGATCGCTTTAATACACTCTGAAACGCGAAAAACCAAGACCTTAGGTTGAAATAACGAAAACTTAAATTTTACCCATGGTCACTCCTGACATAGAAATATTCTATCAGTCAATTCGCAAATTTTAGTATAAAAATGTTTAAAGTTTTTTCAAATTTTTAAGATAAGCTTAAACACTCTAAAATACGCTGAAACATGTAAATCCGAAATCCCAGACTGAAATATTGAATAATAAAAAAAAGTTTGGTTTTTGTATGGGCAATCTGGGACTCTAACAAATTTACCAACACCCAGCGTAAAAATGACTATCTTTTAAGAAATCAATTTTACAATTAATAGCTAGATCGCTTTAATACACTCTGAAAACGCGAAAAGCCAGGGACCTTAGGT
The DNA here is from genome assembly GCA_030545055.2 of Neoaliturus tenellus. Lineage (NCBI taxonomy): Eukaryota > Metazoa > Arthropoda > Insecta > Hemiptera > Cicadellidae > Neoaliturus > Neoaliturus tenellus. Next base: position 214,764,912 of record CM061533.1, read on the forward strand.
TGAAAATAACGAAAACTTAAATTTTTACCTATAGTCACTCCTGACAGAAATATTCTATCAGTCAATTCGCAAATTTTAGTAAAAAAATGTTAAAGTTTTTTCAAATTTTTAAGATAAGCTTAAAACACTCTAAAATACGCTGAAACATGTAAATCCGAAAATCCCAGACTGAAATATTGAATAATAAAAAAAGTTTTGGTTTTGTATGGGCAATCTGGACTCTAACAAATTTTACCAACACCCAGCGTAAAAATGACTATCTTTTAAGAAATCAATTTTTACAATTAATTAATAGCTAGATCGCTTTAATACACTCTTAAACGCGAAAAAGCCAAGACCTTAGGTTGAAATGACGAAAACTTAAATTTTTACCTATAGTCACTCCTGACAGAAATATTCTATCAGTCAACTCGCAAATTTTAGTAAAAAAATGTTAAAGTTTTTCAAATTTTTTAAGATAAGCTTTAAAACACTCTAAAATACGCTGAAACATGTAAATCCGAAAATTCCAGACTGAAATATTGAATAATAAAAAAAGTTTTGGTTTTGTAATGGGCAATCAGGACTCTAACAAATTTACCAACACCCAGCGTAAAAAATGACTATCTTTTAAGAAAATCAATTTTTACAATTAATAGCTAGATCGCTTTAATACACTCTTAAACGCGAAAAGCCAAGACCTTAGGTTGAAATGACGAAAACTTAAATTTTACCTATAGTCACTCCTGACAGAAATATTCTAATCAGTCAACTCGCAAATTTTAGTAAAAAATGTTTAAAGTTTTTCAAATTTTTTAAGATAAGCTTAAACACTCTAAAATACGCTGAAACATGTAAATCCGAAATCCCAGACTGAAATATTGAATAATAAAAAAGTTTTGGTTTTGTATGTGCAATCAGGACTCTAACAAATTTTACCAACACCCAGCGTAAAAAATGACTATCTTTTAAGAAATCAATTTTTTCAATTAATAGCTAGATCGCTTTAATACACTCTGAAACGCGAAAAGCCAAGACCTTAGGTTGATATAATGAAAGACGAAATTTTTATGTATAGTCACAATTGTTAAAGTCCCCAAGGTCATCGCAATTCCCCCCACCACTTTCTTTATACATAGGGCACCTGGAGCCGTACGGTCAGTCGCTTTTGCGACTGTCGTGGGGTGCACACTGGTGTCGGCACTCTGCTGTACGGTTTTTAAGTTAAAGTTTAGGATTTATCATGTACAACAATAAAAAACTCGTGACTTAGTGAAATATTCTTATCAGTCAATTCGCAAATTTTAGTAAAAAAATGTTAAAGTTTTTTTCAAATTTTTAAGATAAGCTTAAAACACTCTAAAAATACGCTGAAAACATGTAAATCCGAAATCCCAGACTGAAATATTGAATAATAAAAAAGTTTGGTTTTTGTATGGGCAATCAGGACTCTAACAAATTTACCAACACCCAGCGTAAAAATGACTATCTTTTAAGAAATCAATTTTACAATTAATAGCTAGATCGCTTTAATACACTCTGAAACGCGAAAAGCAAGACCTTAGGTTGAAAAAACGAAAACTTAAATTTTTACCTATAGTCACTCCTGACAGAAATATTCTATCAGTCAACTCGCAAATTTTAGTAAAAAAATGTTAAAGTTTTTCAAATTTTTAAGATAAGCTTAAACACTCTAAAATACGCTGAAAACATGTAAATCCGAAATCCCAGACTGAAATATTGAATAATAAAAAAGTTTTGGTTTTGTATATGGGCAATCAGGACTCTAACAAATTTACCAACACCCAGCGTAAAAATGACTATCTTTTAAGAAATCAATTTTACAATTAATAGCTAGATCGCTTTAATACACTCTGAAACGCGAAAAAACCAAGACCTTAGGTTGAAATAACGAAAACTTAAATTTTACCTATAGTCACTCCTGACATAGAAATATTCTATCAGTCAAATCGCAAATTTTAGTATTAAATGTTAAAGTTTTTCAAATTTTTAAGATAAGCTTAAACACTCTAAAATACGCTGAAAACATGTAAATCCGAAATCCCAGACTGAAATATTGAATAATAAAAAAGTTTGGTTTTGTATGTGCAATCTGGACTCTATCAAATATACCAACACCCAGCGTAAAAATGACTATCTTTTAAGAAATCAATTTTAAAATTAATAGCTAGATCGCTTTAATACACTCTGAAACGCGAAAAACCAAGACCTTAGGTTGAAATAACGAAAACTTAAATTTTACCCATGGTCACTCCTGACATAGAAATATTCTATCAGTCAATTCGCAAATTTTAGTATAAAAATGTTAAAGTTTTTCAAATTTTTAAGATAAGCTTAAACACTCTAAAATACGCTGAAACATGTAAATCCGAAATCCCAGACTGAAATATTGAATAATAAAAAAGTTTGGTTTTGTATGGGCAATCTGGACTCTAACAAATTTACCAACACCCAGCGTAAAAATGACTATCTTTTAAGAAATCAATTTTACAATTAATAGCTAGATCGCTTTAATACACTCTGAAACGCGAAAAGCCAGGACCTTAGGTTGAAATAACGAAAACTTAAATTTTACCTATAGTCACTCCTGACAGAAATATTCTATCAGTCAATTCGCAAATTTTAGTAAAAAATGTTAAAGTTTTTCAAATTTTTAAGATAAGCTTAAACACTCTAAAATACGCTGAAACATGTAAATCCGAAATCCCAGACTGAAATATTGAATAATAAAAAAGTTTGGTTTTGTATGGGCAATCTGGACTCTAACAAATTTACCAACACCCAGCGTAAAAATGACTATCTTTTAAGAAATCAATTTTACAATTAATTAATAGCTAGATCGCTTTAATACACTCTTAAACGCGAAAAGCCAAGACCTTAGGTTGAAATGACGAAAACTTAAATTTTACCTATAGTCACTCCTGACAGAAATATTCTATCAGTCAACTCGCAAATTTTAGTAAAAAATGTTAAAGTTTTTCAAATTTTTAAGATAAGCTTAAACACTCTAAAATACGCTGAAACATGTAAATCCGAAATTCCAGACTGAAATATTGAATAATAAAAAAGTTTGGTTTTGTATGGGCAATCAGGACTCTAACAAATTTACCAACACCCAGCGTAAAAATGACTATCTTTTAAGAAATCAATTTTACAATTAATAGCTAGATCGCTTTAATACACTCTTAAACGCGAAAAGCCAAGACCTTAGGTTGAAATGACGAAAACTTAAATTTTACCTATAGTCACTCCTGACAGAAATATTCTATCAGTCAACTCGCAAATTTTAGTAAAAAATGTTAAAGTTTTTCAAATTTTTAAGATAAGCTTAAACACTCTAAAATACGCTGAAACATGTAAATCCGAAATCCCAGACTGAAATATTGAATAATAAAAAAGTTTGGTTTTGTATGTGCAATCAGGACTCTAACAAATTTACCAACACCCAGCGTAAAAATGACTATCTTTTAAGAAATCAATTTTTCAATTAATAGCTAGATCGCTTTAATACACTCTGAAACGCGAAAAGCCAAGACCTTAGGTTGATATAATGAAAGACGAAATTTTATGTATAGTCACAATTGTTAAAGTCCCCAAGGTCATCGCAATTCCCCCCACCACTTTCTTTATACATAGGGCACCTGGAGCCGTACGGTCAGTCGCTTTGCGACTGTCGTGGGGTGCACACTGGTGTCGGCACTCTGCTGTACGGTTTTAAGTTAAAGTTTAGGATTTATCATGTACAACAATAAAAACTCGTGACTTAGTGAAATATTCTATCAGTCAATTCGCAAATTTTAGTAAAAAATGTTAAAGTTTTTCAAATTTTTAAGATAAGCTTAAACACTCTAAAATACGCTGAAACATGTAAATCCGAAATCCCAGACTGAAATATTGAATAATAAAAAAGTTTGGTTTTGTATGGGCAATCAGGACTCTAACAAATTTACCAACACCCAGCGTAAAAATGACTATCTTTTAAGAAATCAATTTTACAATTAATAGCTAGATCGCTTTAATACACTCTGAAACGCGAAAAGCCAAGACCTTAGGTTGAAAAAAACGAAAACTTAAATTTTACCTATAGTCACTCCTGACAGAAATATTCTATCAGTCAACTCGCAAATTTTAGTAAAAAATGTTAAAGTTTTTCAAATTTTTAAGATAAGCTTAAACACTCTAAAATACGCTGAAACATGTAAATCCGAAATTCCAGACTGAAATATTGAATAATAAAAATTTTGGTTTTGTATGGGCAATCAGGACTCTAACAAATTTACCAACACCCAGCGTAAAAATGACTATCTTTTAAGAAATCAATTTTACAATTAATAGCTAGATCGCTTTAATACACTCTGAAACGCGAAAAGCCAAGACCTTAGGTTGAAAAAACGAAAACTTAAATTTTACCTATAGTCACTCCTGACAGAAATATTCTATCAGTCAACTTGCAAATTTTAGTAAAAAATGTTAAAGTTTTTCAAATTTTTAAGATAAGCTTAAACACTCTAAAATACGCTGAAACATGTAAATCCGAAATTCCAGACTGAAATATTGAATAATAAAAATTTTGGTTTTGTATGGGCAATCAGGACTCTAACAAATTTACCAACACCCAGCGTAAAAATGACTATCTTTTAAGAAATCAATTTTACAATTAATAGCTAGATCGCTTTAATACACTCTGAAACGCGAAAAACCAAGACCTTAGGTTGAAATAACGAAAACTTAAATTTTACCTATAGTCACTCCTGACATAGAAATATTCTATCAGTCAAATCGCAAATTTTAGTATTAAATGTTAAAGTTTTTCAAATTTTTAAGATAAGCTTAAACACTTTAAAATACGCTGAAACATGTAAATCCGAAATCCCAGACTGAAATATTGAATAATAAAAAAGTTTGGTTTTGTATGTGCAATCTGGACTCTAACAAATTTACCAACACCCAGCGTAAAAATGACTATCTTTTAAGAAATCAATTTTACAATTAATAGCTAGATCGCTTTAATACACTCTGAAACGCGAAAAACCAAGACCTTAGGTGTATATAATGAAAGACGAAATTTTACGTATAGTCACAATTGTTAAAGTCCCCAAGGTCATCGAAATTCCCCCCACCACTTTCCTTATACATAGGGCACCTGGAGCCGTACGGTCAGTCGCTTCGCGACTGTCGTGGGGTGCACACTGGTGTCGGCACTCTGCTGTACGGTTTTAAGTTAAAGTTTAGGATTTATCATGTACAACAATACAAACTTAGCAAATTATAACATTTTAGCCAGTTCAATTTACCACACTTACACTTATTTGGCGAAAACATAAAACTGTTGTACCATGAGTAAATTTTTCTAAGTGTTGGTTCAAACCTGGGGGTACGTCTGTTGAGATGAAAACTTTAACTCTGATCGTACGAAGAGTAAATATTTCTAAGTGTTTGCTCAAACCTTTAGGTAGCTCAACGCACGGGGACGGGCTGTGAGCCGGCTATGAGCGGGGCCGCCTTATATCTCCACCGGGCAACCACACCCAGGGGCGCCATCGGTGGCGCAGGGGTGGGGGTGCTACCAGGGGTGCAGGGTTGGGGGCGCCACTGGGGGCGCAGGGGTGAGAGCGGGGATTACCGTCTCTATTGATGTAAGTATTTTACAAGTTTTCGGCTCAAGGTCACTACACTTTAACTCTGGACCAACATAGGCTAAATATTTCAGAATTTTTCCCTCAAGGTCACCACACTTTAACTCTGGGACGACATCGACTTGTGGTTTCTCTGTGTTTTGACTCAAGGTCATCACACTTTACCTCTAGGACGACATCAACTTGTAATATTTCTACGTTTTCACTCAAGGTCCCAACACTTTAACTCTGGTGCAACATCAAATTGTCGTACCAAGACAAATGCTCAAGGTCACTACACTTTAACTCTGGACCAACATAGGCTAAAATATTTCAGAACTTTTCCCTCAAGGTCACCACACTTTAACTCTGGGACGACATCGACTTGTGGTTTTTCTGTGTTTTCACTCAAGGTCATAATACTTTACCTCTGGGACGACTTCAAATTGTAATGTTGTTATGTTTTCACTCAAGGTCGCCACACTTTAACTCTGAATCTACTTAAACTTGTCATACCAAGAAAACTTTAGTTCTTATGCTCAAGGTCACCACACTTTACCTTTGGGACGACATCAACTTGTAATATTTCTATGTTTTCACTCAAGGTCACCACACTTTAACTCTGGGACAATATCGACTTGTATTATTTCTATGTTTTTTTTTTTACTCAAGGTCATTACACTTTAACATCTACATTTAAGGTAGCACCAAAACGGTGCTACCTGGCGTGACATTTTCAAGTTTCCCAAGGTCATCGCAATTCCCCCTACCACTTCCCATATACCTAGATTACGCGGAGCCTAATAGTCAGTCGCTCGGTGTCTGTCGTAGGGTGCACATCGCGGTTGCAGTAATGGTTAGAGTAAGGCAGCCGGGCCAGTTCAAGGTCACCCGAGCAGTGTCACATGACAGACTCAAGGTCATTACACTTTAACTCTGGGCCAACATGGGGTAAATATTTCTAATTTTTTCCTCAAGGTCACCACACTTTAACTTTGGAACAACATAGGCTAAATATTTCTGAGTTTTACTCAAGGTCGCCACACTTTAACTATGAGACAACATCGACTTGTAATATTTCTGTGTTTTGACTCAAGGTCTTAACACTTTAACTCTGGGACAACATTGAATTGTCTCCCCAAGAAAACTTTAACTCTTATGCTCAAGGTCATCACACTTTAACATTTAAGGGACTAATTAACATTTACATTTAAGGTAGCACCAAAACGGTGCTACTGCACTTTTGCTATTTCTCGTAGAAATTGGCTCCAAATCCTCAAGGTCACGAGGACTCTGAAGAGTAGAGTAGTCTCTCTACTCTTTGACTTTTTTTAAACTCCATTTGAATGACCTTGAGATTTCCCCCACCACTTCCCATATACCTAGAGTACGGGTCACTTCTCGAGCTGGTTCAAGGTCACCCTGGAGGTCACCCACTACACTTATACTCTAAGTGTTGGCAATACCCCCACTACAATTGAATCCCTAGGCTGCACAACGACGCTCCGTCAGTCTGTCTCCAACTTGCGTGCAGTGCGCTTCGCTGTTCTTCGTCTCTATTGATGTAAGTATTTTACAAGTTTTTGGCTCAAGGTCACTACACTTTACCTCTGGACCAACATGGGTTGAATATTTTTGTGTTTTTACTCAAGGTCACAACACTTTAACTCTAGCACGTCGGTTATCGTACCAGAGGTACTCAATAACCTAACTTGTAATGTATAGGGTGGCGTTTGCACGCCACGTGGTATCGCCATGAGTGTCCTGTCCAAATTTTAAGTTAAATTAATTTTACTGTAATCTTTTCCATTTCCAATTCGTTTTGCCAAAGAATAAGGTGTCGCTTTATAAAGTGGTATTTCTCCAGAGTTATAGGGGATTGCAGAGATACAATTAGTTTATTTAGGAGACTCTTCATCTTGGAGTTTAACGCGATTTCCACTTTGACTTTGCTTCCTCGGCTCTCACAGCCTAAGCTGTACAGAAATGTTTCTTCTAGTGCCAACTCGGGCCAAGAGAACAGTGTGTTGACTGTAGGACAGCTCATGGTGAAGTGATGCGATACTCCAGCGTTAAGCCTCACCTTCCCCCACCACTGTGACCTTCCCCCACTCCTGCTGTTTCCCCCACCTCTTTTCCCTTGACTCGTGCGCTACAAGCAGTCTCTCAATATTGTGTGGACTTTTGTGAGGAGACGCCATGTCGCGGGACACTTTAGGTAAGAAACTTAGCCGTGTTAAGGCTTTATTAGTTGCTCACTGTCCACCACTCAAAGTTAAGAGGGTTTCGACTTTAGCTAAGTGGCGCAAACTGTTGCGCGGACACCCTAAGTTTTATACAAAACGGACTAATGTCAGTTTTACTGATGAGGATTTGTTTAAAATATTGGATGAAATGACTTTTCCTTGCAAAATTCAGTTAGTTACTCCCATTCCTGACAGTTTAGAGTCTTAGTCTCTCAAGCCGATATACCTAGAGTACACAGGGCCTGACGGTCAGTCACTCGGTGGCTGTCGTGGGGTGCGCATCGGTGTCGGCGCTCTGTAGTTGTTAAGTGTTCAAGGTCACAGTAATATGAAATTGCGGATGTTGTGCTTGTTCAATGGTCTCTGAGGACTAGTGGATGACGGTTTAAGCAAGGTCATGTCGCAAACTCGAGTTTGACTTGGCACTTTTGCTGTTTCTCATCGCAGATTTGCTCCAAGTCGTCAAGGTCATGTGGACTCTGACTGAAACTCGGAGCGTAGTGCAAGAAACGGCAAAAGTGCCAAAAAATTTTGAGTTTCGGCGTGACCTTGACCTTAACAGTGTCAGTGACGTCATTTTGATGATGTAATGGATAATGACGTCATTAGCATGTCATTTCTGTGACGTCATGGGTGTGACATCACAGAAATGACGTCATCGATGGTGACGTCATCAATTACGTCATCGATGACGTCATTTTGATGACGTCATGGGTATGACGTCATCGATTGCGTCATCTTCGATGACGTCATCGATTACGTCATCGATGACGTCATCGGGGTCGTTGACCTTGGCGATGACGTCATCACATTCCTCAGAGGTCATTGAACTGAGCCAGCAACCGCAAAAACACACTACTGAAGTGTCACACAATGCATGTAATCATGAAGTGCATTGAAAAAATACAGTTCAAAAGCATGATAATTAAACTTAAACGACATCCCGTTTTTTTTTAAAGTTATTTGTTAATACTGTAACTAAATTCGTTTTGGTGTTTCAAGAAAGCACACACCATAACTAATGTGACCAGTAACTAATATGAACGATGTTATTAGAAACTATTTTCTTATTGATTAATTGCTTACTAAAAATTTTTTGTTGGTTTTTTTTACTCGGAAGACAAATTTGTCCACAATTACGCACCTCTTGGTACTTAAAGTTTTATCAAACTATAAAAATTTGGTTTATTGTTGGGGTCAATTAATATTGTGTGGTGAGGAAATATTAAAAATGATAACTTCTCTCGGAATGTTTCTCCAAACTCAATAGAAATGGTACGAAAAAGCTTTTTTTTAAGAAAATAAATTTCCGACCACTATTTTTTAAGAAAACATTTTGCGAGACGTAGAATTATTATTGTAAACGAAGGGGGAGGATGGGACATTCGTGGGACTCATTACCTCAACCCTCCTTCAACAACAATGAACTTGGCAAACATGCATAAACTCACTTTGTTATTTGATTCAGGCCAAACCTGGCTACAATCAATTTACCTAAATTCCACTAATTGATAGATAAATGGATCCTAACAAAAAACTTTATGAAAATAATAGTAATGGTAAAAATAGTAGACTTAGGAACTGTTACCGCAATGTGTTTCGACCGTTAACTTTACTTTTTTAACTGGTTTCCTACATATTTTGCTTTAAAGAAATATAAAATAAATACGAAAAACTTGCTTCGTTCTAGAATTTAAGTAAGTATATTATAAGTATGTTATAGTTTACATTATTTTTACACCTACATATATACTTACTGTTCAACTTATACGTAAGTGTTAAAAAAAGTAAAGTAAGATACGTCTATGTCGAACCATATTTTCAAACCAGAATATAATATAAAACTTTCAAGAATAGAACTCACGTTACACTGGACTGCATTTTACCTGAAAAAAACAAACACATATATATTCAATTGATCTATACATAACAATAAATTACATACAGAACAAAGTATATACGTCAATGTTGTATTACTCTCAGGCCCGGATTAACACTTTTTGACGCCCTAGGCCAAAGGTCACAATTACGCCCCCCCCCCCCCCCCGAAAAAAAAAACAAAAAAACAATCCGATACATATTGACTTACTTTAGTTCTAATTACTTTGGCTGTAGTATAAAAACACAGAACTATTAAAGGAAAGTGATGAGTGACAATTTCGTCACTTTACTCCAAGGACGTATTTAAAACAAATAACAGAGTTATTGTGATTTTCTGCTGAAAAACAATGATTTTGCATTAAAATTTATACAAATTTAGGTTATTTTAAGAGAAAAATTGCAATAACTCCGTTATTTGTTGTCATATCCTTACAAACTTGTTATCCTTAGTTACATAATTTAATTTGTCAATTTTTTAGCCTCTAGTAAAAATTTGGAAAACTTACCGTTTTGAGATATTTGAGCTTAAAAATTTAAAATGGCCGCCATTTTTTAAATACACATTGGAAAATAATAATTATTTTCTCTGGAAATGGACATTGGTTTGATAAAGATTCATGCCAAAACTGAATTCAATACAACCATCCGTTGTGGAAATAAATATTAGGCCTAATATGTGTAAAAACAAAATTTCGGCTGTGTGGGTACTGGCGGCATTTGGACTTTATTACTATGATTTTCATATTTGTTTTTGGTCCAGAAACAAAGGCCTAAAATGTTGGCAGGGAATTCTGAAACACCCTGTATAATTGTAATACAGAAATAAATTTGAATCCAGGGCAAAGGAACAAGGTCCAGGCAAACCTTACAAGGCGACGGTCAAGGCAAAGGGGCGCTATTTACCGCTTGTCGGGGGCGCTCTTTACCGCTGACCACAGGCGCTATTTATGCGTATTGGCGGCGCTCTTTGCAATCGATCAGGGGCGCTCTTTACCGGCGGTCGGAGGCGTGATTTAACCATCGAAGTATATAATAAACTGGAACGCGCGCTGCGTGTCGAGCAAACGGTCCGCCGGCTGGCCGGGCCGCCATCTTTGAAGTTGGCAAGAAAGAACAACGCCGCACTGCAGCAGCATGGCATTTCGCGCTGTTTGTCGTTCAGAACCTCAATTATTAATTATGTATGTTGATGTCGCAGTTTATTAATTAATTTATTATTGTTTTCCTAACATAAACTTAATGGTTTTTATATTGTTCCTTTTACATTATTACTGAAAATTAATGAACAAACCAAAATGCTTATAATTTTAATTGTTCGCAAAAGTTGGTTTTAGCATTGACTCTAAAGATGCATAAAAAGTCAGTGGTATTAGGGTTACTATTGGATGTGAGATATATATATTATTTAATCGTATTTTTCTACGAAAAATAAACATGTGGTTGAATAAAGATGTGCATCAGAATAATATTAACACGTGAGTGTCCTGTTATGAACACAACTGCCAACCAAAAAAATAGTATTATACTTGTTACTTAAGTGTTCTTTAATAAATAAAAATTAAAATTAACAGTCTTCGCATTGTTCATAGTGATTAAAGGGTGCTACCTGTTTTATTCGAAACCCATAAGAATAATTAATTGAACCATGTTTATTAGCAACTAATATTTATTTTTATTTAATTTATTACTGTAATTGTAATTTGTTATTTTATACTTTATTTTTCCAATACAGCGGCCAACTTAAAAATTTTAAAGCGTAATGACCCCCCCCCAATGTAACTATAGGTTAATTTTGAATAGTGTAAATAATTTTAAGAAATTTTTATCCGTCGTTTTTTCTGAATCTAACAATTAGGTAGCTAGGGGCAATTATAAGATTAACATGGGGAAAACCATTACTGTCTAAATCTAAGAAACCATTCAGTAAAATAGCGCTAAAGAAAAATAATACTTAAAATTACGTTTAAAAAACATTTATCTTGTAATAGTTATCTATTACGCATAAATAAACTTATTTTCCAATATGGTGGACAAAGAAATCTGGAATTTCATGTCATTACAAAGAAATGTTTTTACGTGTAATTTAAGACATTTTTTTAGTGTTTAAAATTTTTATATTACCAAATGGTTTCGGAGATACATGGTATATAAAAGTTTAACCCATGCTAATCTTAGGGGTTAAAGATAAACTTCAATTATTGACCTTAGCAAAAATTATTGTTTACGGCAACTTTAATCGATTTTTAAATAGTTTTGAGACCGCTCATTCTGTATCTATCTAACTAACTAAATAAATAAATATAAGATTTCATAGTAAAAATCCATTCAATCTCTAGATTAACAGTATACACATTCAATTGAACAGTGCAGATGACTTACGTTAACCTTTTTAAGACTGCAAAATGGATATAAATTTTTCATATAATAATTTAGTGATAATGACACCCTTTATTATCATTTAAAAAATATACTGTCAATTCAATGTAATTCAACAAAAGAAGAAAGCTAAAACTAATGAAGAATATTCAACCAAATTTTAAACTGACACTGTTGTGCCGTACAGTACTATAGAAAAATTTCGTAAAACTATGCGTACCTTGCGTTCAGTACAGGTATGCGTACCTTGCGATCTAACTTAAGTTCATTCAAGTTGATAGTACGATGGTCTATCAGTTAATAGGATACATTATGAACGCTAGTTAAAACAAAGTGTAAAAATGGGCTAAATCAATTTTGTGTAGTTTATAGTATTACAATTAATTATTTTAATTGTATAAAATTATACCATAAACAATAGATAGGTACTGTATGTAAATCGATAAAAAAATCATATTACTTCACAAAATGAGATATCAATAGTCATATCTTTGTAACAATTAGTAAAAAAAAAAAAAAAAAAAAAAAAAAAAAACGAAACGATTCTCTCCTTGCTGGAAGTGTATCAATCAGGCCATATCATCGGCAGCGTTATCTCGGACACTAAAAAAATGATTGTAAAAAAATGGATTGACCTACAGAAGATATTTTTAATGCAAAATAAAATTCAGAATGTCCTCTACATTTTGTTCGCTGGAAGTTTTTGCCTGACCAAATAATAAAAAAATTCCTCGCTTACTACTTTTTTCACTACGTTATCGAATTAAATCAAAGTAATCTTTAAAAATATATTATTATAACTTAAAATATATTTTTTAGCTGAAAACATTACTGATCTGTTCGACATTTAAAGCTGTAAAACGTCATGTAAATTTAAAATACATTGCATTGCGTTTAATGTTTTAAACATTGATTTAAGTGAAACGCTGCATCGTCATCGGTGCTGGTTACCGCCAACTTCAAAGATGGCGGCCGGACCGATTCGGTGCCGGGTAAGGCACCTGAGAGCGCGTTCCAGTTTATTATATACTTCGATGGATTTAACTCAAGGGTGATATTTACCGTCGATTACAGGGCGATACTTACCCCTAGTGATGCTCGGGACACTCTTTACGGCACACTAGGGGCGCTCGTTCCCGCCGCGAAGGAGCCCCTCGGGTCCCGGCAACTTATAAGGGGTCCTCTAGTTCACTTGAATAATCCTTTCTTCTTTCTATTTTGGCGAATATTCTATTTACTCTTGTTATTAAAGGATTTAATAAAAAAATGTGAAAACCCCAAAATTAAATTATATTTGCAGTTAAATAATTTTTGACTGAAACATAGTATAAAAAATTCCCGTTTGACGCCCCCCTCTCGGCTGACGCCCCCCTCTCGGCTGACGCCCTAGGCCATGGCCTAGGTTGGCCTAGTGGATAATCCGGGCCTGATTACTCTAAAATGAACGACGATCAGAATTTTCAGCTTTTAAACAAATTCAAGCAGTGGGATGTAATCATGGGATGTAATCAATTTTGTTTTGCGGAATAAAGAATATTATTATTATAATTATTATTATTATTATTATTATTATCATGATATTGCCGACCACCACAATGTTCTCATTGCACGAAGGCCTTTCGCGATCACAAGGAATGGCATTTTGTTGCGTAGGCCTAATGAAGGCTATTAAATTGCAGAAATGAGCCAGCAATAAATTAATCGCTAAAAAGATAAACAATATTTATTCAGTAAGGATTTCAATTTGAATTCCAAAAATTAGTAAAATATGTACCTTCCAGTTTTGTGGAATTCGATTAATCATCACGGGTAAAGATAACTTAATTGCCTATAGTCCTTAAAAAACTCCAGAAACTCATCCGAAAAAGTTCCTTGCATGTTTACCTTTACTTCTAACAACAACAGAATCGGTAAGGTTCAGTGATTACATCGTCCTTTATTTTGTAACCCGCCCACCCTTCCCGGAAAAACGAATCACGGCATTCCAAGCTCTTTGGCGCCAGGAAATACCATCATCAGTTGGAGAATCCCTCACCTGCGAATATTAATCGTGTTGTGCTTCATTCTCAAGGCCTTCTCTGCCTTTGTCTGCCGGCGGTTCCGGTTCCACACCACAAGTCCGGGACACGGTGTTAACGTTGTTAACACGTTCGCTGCGGCATATCAAATGGTAAAACTCAACCAACATGCTGAATTATATTTCCATTCCTCCAACGATAGCGAGAAAACGAACGGAATTCCCGATCCGGAAACGGATTAACGAGCGAAACCAGCACAACATGCGGGGACGATATAAACCTTCCCGGCAAAGAGCTGGGCTCACACTGAAGCAATATCTTTGAGGGGAGCACGCCACTGCTTTAGCAGTTGTCAGCACACAGCGCTAGTGGGCGGGCAACTGCTATAGCAGCTGTCAGCAGCGAACGTGTTTTAACGACCAGAAATTAAATGTAGGCCTACTAATAGTAATAATACAAGGCGTAGCAATCATAAAATAATTGTGGCTGTGGAATTTGCCACATCACACTGACTGGACGTTGATTTCACCAAACAATATCAACGTTCAATATTCACAAGAAATTAATGCCTTCATGGAATCTATACTTGTTTAATACGCACAGGATTTTTGTGTATAGAGAACTCCTAATACAATTTTCAACCGATTTCAAAGTTTTTGGTGTTTTTGGATAGGGCTTGGTCTGTTGGTATGTATCTAGTTGTTTCAGCAAAAACTGATGAGAATCGAACTGAAACTAAGGCGCTATCCACCATTGAAATTTCATAATTTCTCATTAAAATAACATTGGGATTGAATAAAACATTTTAAACATCTTTTAATGTTCAGAAGTAAAAAAGTGTAGTTTTTTGTGATTACAGATATTCACAATATTGGGTTGGTCGGATGTCATTGATTTAGAACTAGAATAACATTTGTATTGTATCAAAATAAATTGCTCGATTGCGAGCACCATGTATAGGCCTAGGGTAGAGTAGGGTAATCGTGCGCGGCGGGTAAAGGTGCGCATCGTAGTTTCTTATGAATGAAATAAGTTAAAAAGCTCCAGTATGTGCTGCAGCCTAGCGGTGGACTCAACAACTAATACCCGACCTCGTGGTTTTCGATACTGAAATTTTTGAAGTTATGAGAGGCCAAAATCTAAAAGTCGTGTGCGTCATGTTATTTTTGCGCCTCAGAAAATAGTAAGGTTAGGGCAGATCTTTAGATAGACCTAACTTAATACTTATTTAGTATTACAATTAAT
Source organism: Neoaliturus tenellus (assembly GCA_030545055.2). Taxonomy (NCBI): domain Eukaryota; kingdom Metazoa; phylum Arthropoda; class Insecta; order Hemiptera; family Cicadellidae; genus Neoaliturus; species Neoaliturus tenellus. Next base: position 214,780,293 of record CM061533.1, read on the forward strand.
GGTAGTCTTTGCTTTATCGTTTGAACCAATTAATTTATGGTTTCATCCCTTCTTAAGATAGTGAGAAAGTAAAATACTTTCGAATGCAATATCGGGTAATGGTGAGCGGCAGTAGGCACCATGTAGATATAGATAAGAAAAAAATACTTCCCCTTTTCACATTCTTGTTTACAGATGCTCATAAACATACAGATGTTCGTCCTGGAGTCATGCAGACGGCTCAGGTGCAGACACAGCAGAAAATTAGCCTACGTGTGTTAATTTTGCATTAACCCTTGAAAAATTTTGTAATTTTAATCAAAACTTTTGTTAAGTGTATTGAAAAGCTCAAAGAAAGTATTGTTTAGCTTTAAGACATTCCATATGTTATATTGATATTGAATTGATATTAATGAAACACATTTGTTCCAATTATTTCAACCCATACGTCCCTGCGCACCATTACCCACCCCCATGCGCACAATTACCCGATGGGTAGGGAAATCGTGCGCAAGTGCATATTCTTATATAATGGTGTATATTTAATCAATGTTAATATATATGATAATGATAATTTTTTATAAGAAACTACATTAAATACCAAAGAGTTTGACACATGTATTGGTAATTTTTGCCGGCATATTTTCTTGGAAGAATTTTTTTCCCTTAGGTGCGCACCATTACCCTTCTTTCCCCTACTAGTTTACACTAAATGAGAGATTTTCAAGTACGTATTCAAATAGCCGACTTATCAGTCTCAAGTGGCTGCTCGCCAATATTACACACATTACACACTATAATTTTAAAAGAATTTCCTTTGTAACCTTTCAGATAAATGCTTTGGGATGCTTTGTAATATCGTTTTTATTTTACCACGCCTCATAGTTACGAAAAGAAACCAAGGCAGTTCCAAATCAAACCAAGGCACTATGATGTGATAAAAAACTTATAATACATTTCAAAGAACAGATTACACACTAATATTTTATGTTTCCCCTTGGAAGTTGCAGTATCCAAGAGCACTACTGATGTGCTGTACGTCTACCGTCTACAGCAAGTCTCGCGTAGCAGCCAACGCTGCCGTGTATCACGCTGTGCCGCGATGTGCTACCGCTGAGTGTTGCGCTGTGTATCCTCCAACGCTCGTGACTCGCTACTCGTGACTGCAATGAACCGGCTTGAACCAGCCGAAGGTCACCGTCTGGCGGTCGGCGCGGTCAAGGTCCTCGCCTTATCAGCTGTTATCACCGACATCGCACACCCACACTTGGCGGCAACGTATCACATTGCTGAGCAGTGCGCGGTCACTGGGTAACCTGTGTTGTCAATTGGACTGATTCTTTATGTGCGAATATTGTTAGCGATGTGCAATCCCACTGTTGAACTAAGTTTGCCCCTCGCATTCTGCTGATTACGTTTTTAGTATACGTAATAATATTTATCCACATAGATTGGTGTTTTTGTGCTGGGTAGTTGAGTTGTTGAAGAGCTTGCTTTCCAGACCAAAGGTTGACGCTTCGATCCTGAGAAATTCAGTTGCTTTTTAAAGGTACAAAACTGGGCCCTTCCCGATGCCTTTAGGCAGCGAGCGTAGGTAAAATAAAGCTACACACCTCATTATTTCATCCACCGCACACTCATCATATCCAACCTTTCAGTAATATTCACCTAAAATACCCACCATAAGCCTACATTTAATGACCTCGATGTCATGAAATATATTTTAAGTATCTAATTTTGGTCAAGACACTTAAACTCAACTATATTAGACGGTAATGCTGCTAAAGCTCCTGTTGTTAACTTGATTGTTTGACAGAGAGTATGATTTAGCTAACACCATTGTGCTCAATTTGCAAACCAAAAGAAATCTTCAAGCATATTTGATGAGTGACTCATAGCAAAAGTGGACGGGGAGCAACGACGTCTATCGATCGTCTGTGAGTCATGGGGCTCCCAGCCCGTCTCGTCACTACCTGGTTTACCTGCTGACCTGCTCGTATCCGCAATATGCATGTAAGCGGGATTTATCAAATAAATCTACTCTAAACTCACGATCAAAGATAGAAACTAACGGAGTGAGTCTTGCATCTCGACAACAGTAATTTGCAAAATAAATTTGACTGTATTACCATTGATGTAACTGCTTAATCTCAACGGTTAAAGGAAAGTGTTTGATAAAATAATGGAACAATTCATTTCTGTAGAGATTGAAGAATGCTTTGTTAGTATGCACTTGTTTCTCGTGACATAATGTAAGTAAAGGTTTAACGATTTTTTATTCACGCCGTCACTAGAAATAAAGGCAACTGGTAAGGATAAACATACTCATGACATAAGTTTATCGGAAACTATACACTAAATGCAAGGAGTAAAACAAGGTTTAAAAATATAAATGGAATATCTCATGCAAAGGATGGAAATTGCAAAATAAAGTTCTTATAGGCCTATACAAGAACTATGTCCAAATTTGTTGGAGCTTTCTTAAATGTACTCAGTACAAACGCTTTGGTTTATCATTCGCTGGTTTCGTGGAAATTAAACCCACCCTAAGTTTTAAAGAAAAATACATATAAAACCATGCCTTCTTTAAAATAACACGTGTTAAAAAACAGCTTCGGTAAAATGCATAGAGTGCTTCACAGTAGCACCTGAACCATTCTCAAAGTTTACATAAATCTAAGTACGTACAAAGATATGTATGAAAGAGATGAAATTAAGCCTATTCCAAACGTAAATATATTTTTGTAGAAGAAGACTTTTAGATTTAAAAGTGGTAACATTTATAAACGGCTGTCTATTGATACGCAACAAAGAGCAATGCATTGACATTTATATCTGAAAGATCAAAAGGAAATGTTCAAAAAACCTTCATCTCACTTCGACGTATTTCACAAAACCTTATTGAATATTTCTCTGTAAGTAACCCAATCCCAATACAGTACAGTATTTCTTAAATGCATTTACGAATTTGTGAAAAAGATTTCTTTTCATTTCAGAATAAAGTACACTACTGCTATTTAATGGCTCAGAAGCACAAAAAGAATTTATACCGGTACTATTAGTTGTTTTTTTAATAAAAAATATATAAGTTCATGTATATAATGTAAAGATATATACTGTATATTAAAAAACCATAGGCTCAACTAATTGTGGTAACGGTATGCCAAAAAATTTTAAAATCCATGATGATAGCCCCTGGACTAAATGCAGACAATATAGGTGGTCCTTCCCTCCGTCAACAGTCCAATTTCGTCAGTATACAATTATTAAACTAACATGTTTCGTTGCAAACAAATTTTAACTAAACAAGTAAGTTTCATGAAAAACTGCAAGACCTATTTCTAATATCCCAAAGACGATTGCAGCTTTAAAAGTTGTAAACTAATAAATTATTTCTCATATAGCTTAAAACGACTTACAATTTCTATTTAAACAAAAACGACAACAATAAAAGCTTTAAAATCTAGGAGAGTGATCATAACTAGGAAGTATACATTTTAAACTATAAAAACAGTAAAATGGGCTTTGTCATTCCTACACGGCAAAGCAACGATAGATCGAAGTGTTCATTAAGGACTAGATGGCCAGTGAGGAAGCGATTGGAAAGTAAACGTGGCAGGATGGAGAACCTAACGACGTTGTAATGAATTGGGCCTTTAACGATTCCCATCAAGTCACAACAGTCTTTAACCGATCATAAATTTTAATAGCGGATCCTGACGCCCTACAGAGCAGCTTTGTTCATTACGTGTTTTGCCCTGTGAAGGAGAAACAAAATCTGTTGAAAACTCATGGAGTATGATTAGATCCATCGCATAAACGACAAAACTGATATGCGGCGGATGGGGAATGGATCGCCAAAGACGATATCAATGTAATATCAAGGGAACGTAACTGGTGATGAGAGGGGGGAGGGGGAAGGGGTGCAGGAGTGGGAGAGTGACACAGCGCTTGTGTTTCTGCCGCCTGCTCCTTGTTATACCTAAACACAACAGCCGTGCACCCAGCTTGTCAGAGTGAAATACACAGCCATGTCACTGGTGGATGTAACTTTCATTTGTCACTTGCAAAAATATATTTCGTCAGAACGTAAAAAACACATTTTGTGGTTTTGTATTTAATGTATTTGTTATCTTATGTCATTATAATATTTGTATAGGATACTAAAGTAAAACTGACGAAATGTTTTTTGGCGTTTTTTTATTTCAACTTTTTATCATCATTATAAGTTGAAATGACCAGCATATTACATATCTGTTCCCAAGGCCTAAAGTGTCAAAACTCTAAACAACGAGCGTAAAAAATTAAAAATCCCTTTCTTTCAGAAAAGAGTTAAGCAATACCAACCAAATATCAATGAATTGCTTTACAAGTGCAATTATGATTCCGGTTTAATTATTTTGCTAATAGCTAAATAATTTTAAAGGTAATAGGGCCTGTGAGAGAATTAAGTTTCACAGTTTAAGACAGTTCCAGGAACCTGGTGTACTGCAATAAGGGTTCTTAAACTTCATCACTACGTACATATTATCATCAAAACTCAAAAATATTGTAAATAAACTAGCACGATAATTGCAAAGAAGAGCAACCGACACAATGGGAAATTAACCAGCTATTCAACGACAACTTCAAAGAGCCAGGTAATTTCAAAAGGACTTGCCGCCACGGTGTTGCCGCCACGGTGTTGCCGCCACGGTGTTGCACGACGATGCAGGGTTGAATGTTGAAGACTACCGGTTCCGGCGTTATAATTACGGCCGCTAACGAGTCGGTGTAACGGGAACGATTCAAGGACCAATTCATTATCGCCCTTCATCGGTCCCCCCTCGGCCCCCTCTCGCCCCCCCCCCTTCGACACTCCGTCAACCCCCGTTCATTCATATTTCCGTTAATTGTTTGCTTTAATGAGTAGCCTAAACACTTCAGTGTGTACTGCGAAGGTAGCTTTTCAGTGTTGAAAATTAATTAGCTCTATGTTGATTAATGGGAAGAGGTTTGTTTACGCTGCTACATAGAATGTTCTATAAAATCGATGAGTTGAGTGAATTTGTTCATTTACATAGACTTAAAACATTTTAAATGTTACGGCTATAAATCAACAGAGAATTTAAGGCCTTCCTTAAAATCTCGCTTGATCCTTGGCGTCTTATTTCACAACGTATACACAACACTATAATTACACTGTATTAGACCTACAGTCTGCAATACGGAAGAAATTTTTCGTCCTCAAATTAACATCAAAGTATATTACTGTTATCGTACTTCGTCAATTGACAACTAATAAATTACTAACTAAATAATGAAGGTTTGAAGTTAAGAACCATAACTTTTTAGAAATAAATATCAAACTCGAGGAAATATTTTAATAATGCAACATAAAACGTATATGTAGTTGAAATTGTCGTGCATGAATGCACGTCGCAGATCCAATTATCGCTGTTGACCTTCAACAATTTTGTGACTACTTTATCTTATTGCGGTGAAACTGCAGTACTACAATTGGAAACAAATCATAGGTAGAGAATCTATTTTGTTCCGAGAAACTTGGGAAGGAACTTCAATCATCCCCTCGGATGAGACGAGCTCTGCAGAGGATATCCCTGGGGGAGAGCGTGGAATAAGCTTCCAGACAACTGCACTCAGCATTCTTCGATAATTGTTTTAAAAATAGTAAAAAATAGTTCTCTTGCCAATTCTTTAATTTTATTTTAAAGCTTATTATTCAGCTTGAATTTACAATTTAGTCCTGTAAACATGAGCATATCTTTCTTCTGTACTTGGGGGGAGGATGGGGGGGGGGGTAGAGGGGATTACAAAGTTTACTTTTGGGTGCTTTTGGTCATCCCGATTTGACTCTTTACCCTCTTTAACTCTTTATGACTTCTTTAGCGAATTATGATGTAAATAATTAATATTATAGTGTATTATTGTTATTATTAATATTATTACTAATATTATAATGTATTAGGCCTAATATAATTTTTATTTATTTATTTATTGGCATATAAACGGTATAACACCATTTTACATTAAGATTCAAGCAGTCCAATTTAATAATAATCAATATTATAACGTAAACGATCAAATAAAGAGTCTACAAAATGTCCACAAGTGTTAATTTATAATAAGAAATTTACAATGTCTGACCGTGCTCCATCTCTCTTAGTCTATGCAGAAAACAATACCGAAATCATGTATTCTCAATTACAACCAAACACGGCTCTAACTCAGGTTTAAAGCAAAAATATAAGAATGCTATGGGACTGTGATAAAACAATCAAAACATTATATTATTATAATATTTTGTTTGCATTATTTTACTAATGCAGTTAATAATATGAGACTTTTCATTTGATAGGGGCCTATACGTATTAAATTTTCCTTTAAAATGGCATTAAGATGAATCTTTTTGGCCAGTATTAAAGGAATTATTGCGGACGTTTGAAATTTAACATTATGGGAATAAAAATTGAAGGTGGCATGTACCGCTGACTCTTCTTAGTAATAAAATGTAAATCAATTATATACACGGCCATTTAGTATAGATCTCTCCAAAAAGTAAAAAAAAGCCGGATACAATTATAACAACCACCACACTCAGCGATTAAAACTTTGTGCGAAACTTAAGCCCCGTTTACACGCTCCAATATATTGGTGCAATCTGATTGGTACCAACCATATTGTAGCGATAATTGGAGCGTGTTGTGCCGTGGCAAATTTCAAGGACGAAAATTCATTGGATTTTCTTACTGTATTTGCCTCACGTCACAGTGCACTGGCCGTCGGTCTTGCCGAGGCCGTTTTGCTTTCCAATTCTGTTTCTTTCAAGCCTGGCGGAAGTGCCAGTTTTTTTTTTGGTCCAGATGTTTTGGAAGGTTCTAGAATTCTTTCCTCGTGTTCTGTGGCTTCCGGCGAAGTTGAAATTTTCAAGCTTGGAAGTTTGCTCGTTCACTTTGGGTTCGTCTGTCTTCCTGAACACGACTCGTGCCATCCTTTAGTGATGGCATACTTCTAAGAAGTTTATTCACGGGTAAGTAAGATTCATCTTTCCCTATTTCATATTGATGTATATCCATTGTTCACAGAATTATTATTCGTTGTCATTTTTTCAAAAAAAAAGGAGAAATTTCTTTTTTCCCACTGTGCCAAAATCGCAGTGTGAGTTTCTGCTGAACATCCAAGTTCAGGTTAGGACAGTTTCAATTCAGATTTAAGGTGAGAATTGTTCACCAAGTGCAAGAAATTGTGTTTATTGTCAGTCAAATTTTGTGTGTTTGGAAAACCCATTACTCAGAGCTGGTTGACAGAATCCAGCCGCCTTGTCACATTTTGCTTGGACTAGGCCTAGCCTAGCCTAAATTGTAAGTTCCTTTCAGATTTTGTAGTTTACATTTTGTATGAGCTTTAAGTGTAAAAATTTAATGTGTTATGCTTATACAAGTTACTTCACCCATTTCACAGACATGGATAGGCTTTCATGTATGAACCAGCAAACAATGTGCAAGTAGTTTCATGAATACTGTAACCAACCAAACTCATTCAAGAAGGAAATAAATGATTAGGTTACTCATTAGGCTATTACTTTACGGAACTGATCTGCCTTTTTTCCAATTTTTTCCTCAATTTTGGCTAAACAAGTTCAATGCAATTGGGTTAGGAATAAAAATGTAAAAAATACAGAAACAAGTAACACGTTGTAACAACACAGGGTTTAGGAACCGTTTGTTATTGTGAGTGGAATTGTGACAGGGCCCATGGATGGCGGTTACGCTGCCCGCTGAACCGAGATGATCTGATCCTGCCCACCCAACACTTGGCCCGATGACTGCTGCGCCACACGGCATGGATCCATACTGCCTGCTGACCTAGTACTACACCTGCTGGTGCTCATGTCCACCTACGCCGGCTGACTCCGCCGCCCAGGCTATGTCCACCGTAGGCCTATTCACCTTGGGGTCACCTGCACATTCCGGCTCCACCGCCCAGTCTACCTTGGTAGGCCTAATCTCGGGGCTCTGTCTACGGCTGAGGTCAGTGTTTACCAATACTACTGCGTGCCATCCACCATCTCAGTGCAGTGATTCCACCTGGACTTACCATCTTGCCAAACCAACAACGGTGTGAAGTTTTGGGCCCATGTTAGGCTAGGACTTTATTCTTGTAATTGTACCATTTTTAAAATATTGTTAAATTGATCTTGTTTAGTCGGTAAGGTCTATATCCAATTAGGAGCCCGCCCTTTTCAGCAGGAGGATACCGGGTGGAATTGGCTTTCCCATTTTAAATCACTGCCGAGACAAATTTATCTTAAATAATTTTTTTTTGGCCAATGCATTTTTTTTTTTTATTTAATTAACTTTAAAACTTTTCATTTTTCTACTTTTCAATTTTTCAAGAGATATTTTTGAGGGCTGTGCCCTATCTGTGGGCTAGGCTGGCAGGCCTAACTAAGTTTTTTCATTAACCGCTGTTGCGGAAGGTTATTTATCAGGCGATCATTTCCGTAAATCGTTAAATTGTCATTTATTGTACCTTTTATGTAAATTTCAACGTGTGTATTTATTTATTTATTTATTGTTCAGTATGGTTATTGGTGGCCACCTTGCATTTAAATTTAAAATCATAATTATTTCTCAACATAAAGTTAAATTTAAATTCAAAAGGGGAGAAACAGCATTTACTAATTTTAAGTTGAACCAAATCTTTAATTATGTTTGCCAACACTTCAAACAAATGTTATTTGAAATATTATTAACAATATCAGATGGTTATTTATCAAGTTAAGGTATTTATTGTGAATGTCTGTGAAACCATGTTCGAGTTAATTTTTACAGCTGAAAATAAATGGATTCTGTTGGCCAGCTCTTGAGTGTTTCTTGGGTCCTTTCCGCTCTTCCTTTGAGCCGGCCTCTGCCTTTGACTCGCTTCCAAGGGTTTTGCCCTGTCGAAGGCGTTGAGTCCGGTTTCAAAATGGTAGCAGAGCGTGGTTGGCCACTGGAAATGCAGTTTTGTTCAGGCCATGTTTAGGTTTTGGTAGTGTTGGAGGACCCAGGAATTTTTCAGTTGTTGTTGTTTGTAAGTTTGTTCATCATTGTGGATAGTGATCGCCTGATTGTCAAATTTTGTTTGTGTTTTTTGATCATCCAAGTGGGTAGTGGGACCTGTCGTTCTGGGCCCCGTGAATGTTTCTCATCCTGGTCCCGTAGCCTCAGCAGCTAAGTTGTAATTTGTTTGTGGAACATTGTTTCGTAATTTGTATAATCATGGCGCTCTCTTTGACTCCGGAGCATCTTTTGAAGGATGAGCTCGTTTTCGAGGTCAGTGCGAGAGGAGCGAATCCAGCTGGCGATGCGCGGTCTCTTCGCACCCAGCTGAGGGGTTTGTTGGCCAGCGGTTTCCCCAGTTCGTGGCCGGCGAAGTTGGATCCTGAGTCGGAATTGAAGGCATGCATGACCAAGATGGAAGAGTGGGAGGGGAGATTGGAGGAGTTCAGGGAGGAGACGCTTCCTGCCCGAACTAAACTCCGACTCCTGTCTCGCCTTGTCCACTTGCAGGGGCGAGTGAAATTGCTTTTGGAGTTTGGCAATCGTAGGGGTGATGATCTTACTTGTCTGCAGGAATGTTTGAAGTCCGTCGAGGAGCTGTTGGAGGTGCTTTCCGCTAAGCCTCCTGGTGCAGCTACGGTTCCTCCATCTGCTGATTCCCCGATCGTTCCGCTTTCGCCTGCTCTTCCTCTGACCACATCTGAGGGGAATGCAGGGTGTTCAGCCGACAGGCCTGAATTTGGACCTTTGGCGAATGCGGGCGAGTCTATGGCTGCGCCTATTCCGTTGGTTGAGCCTAAGACACCAGCGACTGCACCATTTTCGCCCGGCGCGTACAACAAGTTGCCGAACCCGTTGACGCCGTTGCTACAGGCCTTGCCCTGTGTTGATGGTCTTGACGTCCACAGGCTCCTGAAGTTTCTGGCGGACGTTTTCCGAATGCGGGAGATCCCGGGCGTAAGCGACTCACTTCTCCTGAGCTTGCTGATACCGTATTGCCGCTCACCCCTATCCGACTTGCTGAATGCTGTGCTCAGCAACAAGGGCAACTTTGAGGAATTTCATCGTCAGGCACTCGACATGTATGTCCCCGGACGGATGCGGGAGGATTTGAAGATGCAGATGTTTTATAGGTGCCAAGGATTGCGGGAAGGCCTCGCGGCATACGTGACGGCTGTCCGCTCTGCCGGACGCGTGTTGCGTGTGGGATTAAGTGAAGCTGAAGTTGTCCAAGTGATCCTGGATGGTATCACTCCTGAGGAGCGCTCTCGATTGGTGTTTGCCACCAAGCCTGACTCATTTTCTGGCCTCGATAAGCTGGTTGTGGGTGCTAGAAATGTGCAACTCATTGACCAGCGCAGGGATGAGAGTGCTAGATCCACGAATGCCAGGCAGTCCCGTCCGTTGGTGGGACAGGTGTCCTCACCATCGGCAACTCCTCAACACCGCACGCCCCTCACGTGTTATGGGTGTGGTCAGCGTGGCCATATTCGCCGCTTTTGCCGTCAGGTCTCGTCCGGGCCAAAAAACGGGGAAGGCGGGGGTCTACCCCGGTAGGCCCCCGACCCTTACCTAGGCCAGCGCCGGAGGCGATGAGCCCAGCCGATCCTTTGTTTAAAGGTGTCGCGGGCGTAGCGACTCTTGGCATCAGGACCCAAAGACCTGTTTGTCCCTACGTTGACCTTCTCATTGGTGACTCAAATTTTCCGGCCCTCGTTGATTCTGGAGCTGCAGTGAGCCTGATCTCCTCCGATTTTCACCGCATTTTGGTGGAATCTGGGGCGATCCTCCGCTCGGAAGACGTGTCCCTGACTTGTCTCACGGCAAGTAATGCCCCCATGGACGTTTGGCTCAAGGTGGCTTTCAAGATAAAAATCCAAGGATTTTCATGGGTCTGGGATTTTCTTGTGTCCAAGGATCTGGGCGTCCAATGCATTTTGGGTGCGAATTTCATTAGAGAGACCGGCCTCATTGTCGATTTGCAGCGAGATTGCTGCTACTTCAAGTTTAACCGTGACGTGCTGGTGCCTTTGGTGGCCCCTACTCCGTCAATGTCTGTCAGGGAGGTGGAGTGCCCGGAGGAACCGGATAGCGTTTCTAAGGGCGACAGTTTGGGTCATTTGCCTCCGGAGCATAGGAAGGCTGTGAGGGACTTGTGCTCTCGCTTTCCTGATGTGCTCACTCCCCGCCTTGGTCTCACGAGCCTGATGGAATATGAAATTCGACTCACTGATAAGGAACCTGTGCGCAGCCATCCGTATAAGCTTGCGCCCCCTAAGATGGAGGCCTTGCGAAAAATCATTGATGAGCTTCTGAAGGAGGGAGTGATTGAACCTTCCAGGTCTCAATACTCCAGCCCTGCGTTTTTGGTTCCAATGCCCAATGGGAAGTCACGGTTAGTCCTCGACTACCGTAAGTTAAACTCGAAGATCGAGATTGACAGTGTGCCGCTGCCTGACCTCCATTCGGCCTTTGACTGGTTTGGAAAGGCGAAATTTTTCACAGTGTTTGACTTGAATCAGGCCTATCACCAGATCCCTTTGAAGAAGGAGTCCCGACATGTCACCAGCTTTTGTGTGCCATGGAATCTGTACCAATTCACGCGTGTCCCAATGGGAATTGCTGTGGGAGCTCAAACCCTGACACGCTTGTTGGATTCGATTTTCCATGACATTAAATTCAAATATGTGTTCAATTATTTGGACGACTTGTTGGTGTACAGTGAAAACTTTGAGGAGCACATCCAACATTTGGAAGAAGTGCTGAAGCGGCTGCGTGGGGCTGGGCTCACTGCTAACCCCGAAAAGGTATCCTTTGCCCAATCTGAAATTTCCTTCTTGGGCCATTTGGTTTCTTCCCGGGGAATCCGTATTGACCCTGCCAGGACTCAGGGCATCCACGATTTCCCGGCACCGAAGGATGCAAAGGGAGTTGCCCGTTTCATTGGGATGGTCAATTTTTACCGCAGGTTCATCCCAAAGGTGGCTGAGATTGCTGCCCCTCTTAACGCCCTCCGGAAGAAAGGAGCGAAGTTTGAGTGGGGAGAAGACCAGCAGTTGGCCTTTGACCGGCTCAAGGAGGCGATCATGCAACCCCCGGTGTTGCGGATGCCAGATTTTTCCCGGCCGTTTATTCTCCAAACGGATGCGTCTTCCAGCGCCATCGCCGCCGTTTTGTCACAGATCTTTGATGGCGAAAGGCAGCCAATCGCTTTTGAGCCAGGACCTTGACCCAGGCCGAGAAAAAGGCATCTTCCGTGTACGAGCTTGAATGCCTGGCGGTAGTTTTCGGAATGGACAAGTTCCGCCGTTTCCTTGAACATGCCGAGTTTCTGCTCGAGACTGACAACCAAGCGGTGTCTTGGCTGCTCTCTCACCCCAGGCAGCTTGGAAAAATTGGTAGGTGGGTGGTGAAAATTGCCGCTTTCAAATTCAAGGTCCAGCATGTGCGAGGGACGCAAAACATCATTGCCGATGCCCTATCCCGCATGTATCATGACACCCCGTCTCCTGCGGAGAATCCGTTGTGTGGGACTGTCCTCTTGGAGTTTCCTTTGGCTTTCGGGGATATTGCTCCCTACCAGCGTCAAGATCCAGAGCTGGGGCCTATCATGCAGGAAATTGAGGGAGTGGGGCCTCGCCCGCCTTACTCTCTCTCCAAGGGGGCCCTCTGCTGCCGCCCACGTGTGGGAGGTGGCACTCGGATTGTTGTCCCCAGTGTCCTGGTGCCCATGATTTTCTCCTACTTCCATTCATCTCAAGTGGGGGGTCATCTGGGCATCCACAAAACTATCGCCAAGATCCGAAAAGAGTTTATCTGGAAGGGCATGGATAAAGACATCGCCGAAAGAGTGAGAGCTTGTCGATTGTGTTGTTTGAGCAAACCCGCTCAGAACACGAAAATCGGACTTTTGTCCTCGGATGTGGCCAGCCGCCCCTTTGAGAAGGTGTTCATTGATTACGTGGGACCTTTTCCCCGTAGCAGGTCTGGTAACACTTACCTACTTGTTTGCGTGGACGCCTTTTCGAAATTTTGTTGGTTGTTCCCACTCCGTAGGGCCACGACAGATCTCACCATTAAGGCTTTGAGGTCCCGTTTGTTTCAGAATTTCGGTGTACCTGAGCAAATGGTCACTGACAATGGTCCCCAGTTCACATCTAGGGAGTTCCATAGATTCTGTTTTGGCCACGCCATCGAGCACATTACTACGTCGCCGTACTATCCCCAGCCCTCACATGCTGAACGCTTCAATCGCAATTTGAGAGCGGCCCTGATCGCCTTCCATGCCGAACGGCAAACCACTTGGGACGAATCACTGGAATGGTTGCAACTGGCATTCAACAGTGCGAAACATGAGAGCCACAAGGCCGTCCCTTTCGAATTGTTTTTGGGATACCCGCCTTCGTCACCGCTCTCAAACCTGTGGCGCGTTTCAGACCTTTTGCCCTCACCTGGGAGCGGGGACGTCTGCCGTGCCTGGCGCGCAGCGAGAAGAAACCTGCTGCGCAGTAGGGAGAAAGTCCGGAGACGCTACGATAAGGGTCGCCTCGCCAACCCGTTCAAGGTCGGAGACCTTGTGTTTTGTCAGACTCACCCGTTAAGTTCTGCCGCCGACAAAAGAGCTGCCAAACTTTGCTACCGTTGGTCTGGACCCCACAGGATTCTGAAGTTCCTATCGCCTGTGACTGTGAGACTCGGTCACCCAGACTCGGGTGCTGTGTTCAGGAAGGCTCATGTTTCCCAACTGAAGGCCTTCCGGGGTAAGGATGTACCCTCCAATTGAGGGTCTGTTTTCGGAGGTCCTATGGAATGGGAGGCCTGATCACCCTCTCTTTCCTGTGAGACCGTGTCCTCCACTGTCAATTTTTTTGTTACCAGTGCTGGGCCCAGCAAACTTCCCGGAGGCGAGTGTTCCCTCTGGAAGGTGGAGGTTCACTTTCCGTTTCTGTTCTTTTCTCTCCCCGGAGGTTTGGTTTTCGTGGGGGAGGTTGTGCCGTGGCAAATTTCAAGGACGAAAATTCATTGGATTTTCTTACTGTATTTGCCTCACGTCACAGTGCACTGGCCGTCGGTCTTGCCGAGGCCGTTTTGCTTTCCAATTCTGTTTCTTTCAAGCCTGGCGGAAGTGCCAGTTTTTTTTTGGTCCAGATGTTTTGGAAGGTTCTAGAATTCTTTCCTCGTGTTCTGTGGCTTCCGGCGAAGTTGAAATTTTCAAGCTTGGAAGTTTGCTCGTTCACTTTGGGTTCGTCTGTCTTCCTGAACACGACTCGTGCCATCCTTTAGTGATGGCATACTTCTAAGAAGTTTATTCACGGGTAAGTAAGATTCATCTTTCCCTATTTCATATTGATGTATATCCATTGTTCACAGAATTATTATTCGTTGTCATTTTTTCAAAAAAAAGGAGAAATTTCTTTTTTCCCACTCTGCCAAAATCGCAGTGTGAGTTTCTGCTGAACATCCAAGTTCAGGTTAGGACAGTTTCAATTCAGATTTAAGGTGAGAATTGTTCACCAAGTGCAAGAAATTGTGTTTATTGTCAGTCAAATTTTGTGTGTTTGGAAAACCCATTACTCAGAGCTGGTTGACAGAATCCAGCCGCCTTGTCACATTTTGCTTGGACTAGGCCTAGCCTAGCCTAAATTGTAAGTTCCTTTCAGATTTTGTAGTTTACATTTTGTATGAGCTTTAAGTGTAAAAATTTAATGTGTTATGCTTATACAAGTTACTTCACCCATTTCACAGACATGGATAGGCTTTCATGTATGAACCAGCAAACAATGTGCAAGTAGTTTCATGAATACTGTAACCAACCAAACTCATTCAAGAAGGAAATAAATGATTAGGTTACTCATTAGGCTATTACTTTACGGAACTGATCTGCCTTTTTTCCAATTTTTTCCTCAATTTTGGCTAAACAAGTTCAATGCAATTGGGTTAGGAATAAAAATGTAAAAAATACAGAAACAAGTAACACGTTGTAACAACACAGGGTTTAGGAACCGTTTGTTATTGTGAGTGGAATTGTGACAGGGCCCATGGATGGCGGTTACGCTGCCCGCTGAACCGAGATGATCTGATCCTGCCCACCCAACACTTGGCCCGATGACTGCTGCGCCACACGGCATGGATCCATACTGCCTGCTGACCTAGTACTACACCTGCTGGTGCTCATGTCCACCTACGCCGGCTGACTCCGCCGCCCAGGCTATGTCCACCGTAGGCCTATTCACCTTGGGGTCACCTGCACATTCCGGCTCCACCGCCCAGTCTACCTTGGTAGGCCTAATCTCGGGGCTCTGTCTACGGCTGAGGTCAGTGTTTACCAATACTACTGCGTGCCATCCACCATCTCAGTGCAGTGATTCCACCTGGACTTACCATCTTGCCAAACCAACAACGGTGTGAAGTTTTGGGCCCATGTTAGGCTAGGACTTTATTCTTGTAATTGTACCATTTTTAAAATATTGTTAAATTGATCTTGTTTAGTCGGTAAGGTCTATATCCAATTAGGAGCCCGCCCTTTTCAGCAGGAGGATACCGGGTGGAATTGGCTTTCCCATTTTAAATCACTGCCGAGACAAATTTATCTTAAATAATTTTTTTTGGCCAATGCATTTTTTTTTATTTAATTAACTTTAAAACTTTTCATTTTTCTACTTTTCAATTTTTCAAGAGATATTTTTGAGGGCTGTGCCCTATCTGTGGGCTAGGCTGGCAGGCCTAACTAAGTTTTTTCATTAACCGCTGTTGCGGAAGGTTATTTATCAGGCGATCATTTCCGTAAATCGTTAAATTGTCATTTATTGTACCTTTTATGTAAATTTCAACGTGTGTATTTATTTATTTATTTATTGTTCAGTATGGTTATTGGTGGCCACCTTGCATTTAAATTTAAAATCATAATTATTTCTCAACATAAAGTTAAATTTAAATTCAAAAGGGGAGAAACAGCATTTACTAATTTTAAGTTGAACCAAATCTTTAATTATGTTTGCCAACACTTCAAACAAATGTTATTTGAAATATTATTAACAATATCAGATGGTTATTTATCAAGTTAAGGTATTTATTGTGAATGTCTGTGAAACCATGTTCGAGTTAATTTTTACAGCTGAAAATAAATGGATTCTGTTGGCCAGCTCTTGAGTGTTTCTTGGGTCCTTTCCGCTCTTCCTTTGAGCCGGCCTCTGCCTTTGACTCGCTTCCAAGGGTTTTGCCCTGTCGAAGGCGTTGAGTCCGGTTTCAAAATGGTAGCAGAGCGTGGTTGGCCACTGGAAATGCAGTTTTGTTCAGGCCATGTTTAGGTTTTGGTAGTGTTGGAGGACCCAGGAATTTTTCAGTTGTTGTTGTTTGTAAGTTTGTTCATCATTGTGGATAGTGATCGCCTGATTGTCAAATTTTGTTTGTGTTTTTTGATCATCCAAGTGGGTAGTGGGACCTGTCGTTCTGGGCCCCGTGAATGTTTCTCATCCTGGTCCCGTAGCCTCAGCAGCTAAGTTGTAATTTGTTTGTGGAACATTGTTTCGTAATTTGTATAATCATGGCGCTCTCTTTGACTCCGGAGCATCTTTTGAAGGATGAGCTCGTTTTCGAGGTCAGTGCGAGAGGAGCGAATCCAGCTGGCGATGCGCGGTCTCTTCGCACCCAGCTGAGGGGTTTGTTGGCCAGCGGTTTCCCCAGTTCGTGGCCGGCGAAGTTGGATCCTGAGTCGGAATTGAAGGCATGCATGACCAAGATGGAAGAGTGGGAGGGGAGATTGGAGGAGTTCAGGGAGGAGACGCTTCCTGCCAGAACTAAACTCCGACTCCTGTCTCGCCTTGTCCACTTGCAGGGGCGAGTGAAATTGCTTTTGGAGTTTGGCAATCGTAGGGGTGATGATCTTACTTGTCTGCAGGAATGTTTGAAGTCCGTCGAGGAGCTGTTGGAGGTGCTTTCCGCTAAGCCTCCTGGTGCAGCTACGGTTCCTCCATCTGCTGATTCCCCGATCGTTCCGCTTTCGCCTGCTCTTCCTCTGACCACATCTGAGGGGAATGCAGGGTGTTCAGCCGACAGGCCTGAATTTGGACCTTTGGCGAATGCGGGCGAGTCTATGGCTGCGCCTATTCCGTTGGTTGAGCCTAAGACACCAGCGACTGCACCATTTTCGCCCGGCGCGTACAACAAGTTGCCGAACCCGTTGACGCCGTTGCTACAGGCCTTGCCCTGTGTTGATGGTCTTGACGTCCACAGGCTCCTGAAGTTTCTGGCGGACGTTTTCCGAATGCGGGAGATCCCGGGCGTAAGCGACTCACTTCTCCTGAGCTTGCTGATACCGTATTGCCGCTCACCCCTATCCGACTTGCTGAATGCTGTGCTCAGCAACAAGGGCAACTTTGAGGAATTTCATCGTCAGGCACTCGACATGTATGTCCCCGGACGGATGCGGGAGGATTTGAAGATGCAGATGTTTTATAGGTGCCAAGGATTGCGGGAAGGCCTCGCGGCATACGTGACGGCTGTCCGCTCTGCCGGACGCGTGTTGCGTGTGGGATTAAGTGAAGCTGAAGTTGTCCAAGTGATCCTGGATGGTATCACTCCTGAGGAGCGCTCTCGATTGGTGTTTGCCACCAAGCCTGACTCATTTTCTGGCCTCGATAAGCTGGTTGTGGGTGCTAGAAATGTGCAACTCATTGACCAGCGCAGGGATGAGAGTGCTAGATCCACGAATGCCAGGCAGTCCCGTCCGTTGGTGGGACAGGTGTCCTCACCATCGGCAACTCCTCAACACCGCACGCCCCTCACGTGTTATGGGTGTGGTCAGCGTGGCCATATTCGCCGCTTTTGCCGTCAGGTCTCGTCCGGGCCAAAAAACGGGGAAGGCGGGGGTCTACCCCGGTAGGCCCCCGACCCTTACCTAGGCCAGCGCCGGAGGCGATGAGCCCAGCCGATCCTTTGTTTAAAGGTGTCGCGGGCGTAGCGACTCTTGGCATCAGGACCCAAAGACCTGTTTGTCCCTACGTTGACCTTCTCATTGGTGACTCAAATTTTCCGGCCCTCGTTGATTCTGGAGCTGCAGTGAGCCTGATCTCCTCCGATTTTAAATCACTGCCGAGACAAATTTATCTTAAATAATTTTTTTTTTGGCCAATGCATTTTTTTTTATTTAATTAACTTTAAAACTTTTCATTTTTCTACTTTTCAATTTTTCAAGAGATATTTTTGAGGGCTGTGCCCTATCTGTGGGCTAGGCTGGCAGGCCTAACTAAGTTTTTTCATTAACCGCTGTTGCGGAAGGTTATTTATCAGGCGATCATTTCCGTAAATCGTTAAATTGTCATTTATTGTACCTTTTATGTAAATTTCAACGTGTGTATTTATTTATTTATTTATTGTTCAGTATGGTTATTGGTGGCCACCTTGCATTTAAATTTAAAATCATAATTATTTCTCAACATAAAGTTAAATTTAAATTCAAAAGGGGAGAAACAGCATTTACTAATTTTAAGTTGAACCAAATCTTTAATTATGTTTGCCAACACTTCAAACAAATGTTATTTGAAATATTATTAACAATATCAGATGGTTATTTATCAAGTTAAGGTATTTATTGTGAATGTCTGTGAAACCATGTTCGAGTTAATTTTTACAGCTGAAAATAAATGGATTCTGTTGGCCAGCTCTTGAGTGTTTCTTGGGTCCTTTCCGCTCTTCCTTTGAGCCGGCCTCTGCCTTTGACTCGCTTCCAAGGGTTTTGCCCTGTCGAAGGCGTTGAGTCCGGTTTCAGTGTAGACGGGAGATCGTACCAATATATCGAGGTTGGACGAAAAATGAAAATTTCATTTTTCTGGCTAGATTGACAACGATATCGCAAGGTTGGAGCGAAAGGTTGGAACGTGTAAACAGCGCTCCAACTTAATCGATGCGATCAGTTCTGTAGTTGTAAACGGAACATCAATCTCCAATTTATCGCAACAATATTTTCGTGCAATCAGATCGCACCAATATATCGTAGCGTGTAAACGCGGCTTCAATCTCCAATTTATCGCACCGATATATTGGTGCAATCAGATCGCACCGATATATTGGAGCGTGTAAACGGGGCTTTATACTGTAGCTTTTTGGCTTTCACGAAAACTTTTTTTTAAACCTCAATAACTGCAATCCTAAAATGATCAGTTTTCAGTTACGTAAGAATTGCTTCCTGATTTAGTACTGTATTACACAATTAAAACAAAATAATCCGTGGTATTCTCTAGTGGAGCAAGAAACAACAGGTGTGATATTAAACTTTATAAAAATTCATCATCACTCCATAAAAAAGTCATCTTCGCCCCAGTAAACGCACTGAAAACGTACCTCCGCATTCCACTGTTTCGGATGGGTTTTTTTATTTACTGTATTGTCGATATATTTCCCCACACATTAAGGTTGGATCTTGATCCCTCATACCTGATATATCAGTTAAAATACATTGTAAAAAATCTTATGAAAGTAAGGAAAATTGGGTGACTTTTCAACGTCACTGAGTTACGGTATGATTTTACATTTTTAAATTTTTAAGGCGTGATAGTCCTAATGTATCCATTGAACCAAATGATTACCGAGTTTCAAGCAATTCTGTTGATAAACGCCGTTCGAAATCGGGGAATTAACGCGTTTTGCCCTAAAGTCGCATGGTTTACATTGCCGACTGTGGAACTAACCCAAAGGCCAAAGGTGAAGATGGCCCAAAAGTTCTAAATTAAAATCTAACAAAGTTATCTTTATGCCAAGGCCATCAGATAGCTATCTCCGGAAGGTGGCTAGCGTACAACAATGCGTTCGCACCGCGGCAACGCAGGTGTGGCGGCAAGTGTCAGTCAGCTGATGAGGAGGCGCGCTCCCAGCTGGCAACTCAAGGTCGCCCGACCATTGATGTGATGCGCCGCCCGACAACAAGACACGCCGTTTGGTGCTCTTCACACAACATCGCTTTGTTCTACAAGTAATAGGATAGACGACGCGATTTTGGCGGTACCGTGACATGAAAACAATTACCTAACATGTTATTGTCTAGTAAATTGTTGCGGACATTTTACATCACTGATTAGTAAACAAAATTCACGACGTTTCGGGATCTGGAATCTGATCCCGTCTTATATACCTAGAACATCATAACAAAGTTAGAAAAACACACCAGTTGATCCTGCTGGAGAAGTCCATAGCCAAACCTGAAAACAGAAAATGCAGTCACAAAAATCAAATGAAACACTAATAAATACACAGAGCTTAAACAGAAAACTGTTAAAGCAGTCAAAAACTAAACACAAACTATTATTGGTGCGTTTTTATTGATGTGTGGTTTTTTTCTAACTTTGTTATGTTTATGTTATAGGTATCTTCCACCTGAAGACGGGATCAGATTCCAGATTCCGAAACGTCGTGAATTTTGTTGACTAATCAGTGATGGAAAATGTCCGCAACAATTTACTAAACAATAACATAAACTCACCATCACAAACAATGAACTTTAAACAATGAATTAAATAACAATTATTATAATTATTTACAATGCTTGGGACAGGTTAACCAAAGTGAAATAACATAGTAAATATGGATGTAGACAGATTACTAATATACAATGATACTAATATATAATGTACAATGATAACAGTTGTATCATCTAAGTTTATAAAAATTTTCCAGATGTGCCCGAGAGTGTACGCAGTAACCAAATCACATAGTGCACAGCAACACATTAAAATTCGTACTGTACTTTATGACAACTAACAAAAACTGGATAAAACAAACAATTCCAAGTGCAAAATTAACAATGAATTGCGTAAGAAATCTATCAAGGACATACACAGGATTAAACATCACTTGTGAACCATTATCAGTCAGGGACGAAACTCCTTTCAATTCATTTTAAATTTGTATACGTTTTGAACACAACAAAATTAAACTACTATAGATAAAAAAAAGCATTAACATTGATATCCAAATTTTATTAACTAATTTCCAACGAAGAATACCCAACTTTGACACGACTTGATAATTATTTAGACACTGCCGGCTGCTAACCTACTTGAATACAGGTTACTTTACCTCCGTCCTTTGTCAGCTTTTGTGTTAATCCTACAGGACTACCGCGGTTTCAGAACTACTGTTCCATCATCAGGTCAGATTTCAAGATAATAAAAGTTCACCATGTCTGTCGTCACACATTAAAAAATTATTACAAAATTACATTGAATCACACACACACGAGAAACACGACACGAACGGACATACATTTTGCGCACTGTTCAACTTGTACCGGCCGGTAGGTGATCACCGACTGAGGAGGACAAGCAGAGCGGCAGATGTCATGAGCCGCTAGTTGTACTTTGGACCCTGTTATCCTGGTCTGAACTCCTTGCCTTTATCAAACCTATTCTGTTGAATAAAATATTACACCCATACTTTAATTTTTTCATTTAAAATGTTGTCATTGTTATTTTTGAAGCTATTGTAAATTTAAACAGAACGCTAAGGAAAAAACTATTTTAGAGGACTTAAGGAAAAAACTCATTGAGAATAATTGCATTGTAACCAAAGCTGACAAAGGTCAATCGCTTGTCATTTTAAATAGTATTGATTACATAGATAAGGTAGAACATTTTATTTGTGATAATAACATTGAAGTCTTAAATGGTGACCCGACAGATAAATGCCAGTTGTCCATTAAATCATGTTTAAATAAAACTAAATCTTTGTTTTCTGAACAAGAAATAAGGCAGTTAAAAATGATCAACCCTAAAGCACCGACTTTGAGAGGCTTGCCCAAAGTACACAAGGAAAATATGCCCATCAGACCACTAGTCAATTTCACCACAGCCCCATCTTATAAAATAGCGAAAAAACTGGACAGAATTATTAGAGATAACGTTGTACTTACAAACAATCACAGTTTAAGAAATAGTCTGGATTTTGTGACCAAAACCCAAAACTTAGATGTACCTGACCACTACAAGATAGCCTCTTTTGACATTGTAAATCTTTATACAAACATACCGATTGATGAAACAGTATCGTTACTTGAGCAGAACCTTACCAATAATTCCAGCCTCAACAATGAAACAATTAATGAATTGATTATTTTGTTCAGAACCGTTTTACAACAGAACTACTTCAGTTTTAATAATAAATTTTACATTCAGAAGGAAGGATTGGCCATGGGTTCACCGTTATCCAGTATTTTATCTGAAATATACCTTAACAACTTTGAAAATCAATATATATTTTCACCTATCAACAAACATGTTAACAGAATCCATTTTTACAGTCGCTATGTAGATGACACTTTCGTTATCTACAAAGGAAATAACAGGCAGCTGGAAATGTTAAAAAACCATCTTAATAACGCCACAGAAAATTTGAAATTCACCCTCGAAACTGAACAAAATGACTCAATCAACTATCTCGACCTCCACCTAAAAAAGACAAATGGTAAGATAAAATATTCAATTTTTAGGAAACCTACAGCCACAGACCACACCATACATTCCACTTCATACCATCCCATATCACATAAAATGGCCGCTTACAATAGCCTAGTGCATAGATTGCTAACCATACCCATGGATGAGGAAGACTATAACAACGAACTTAACATTATCCAACAAATCGCCATCAATAATGGTTATAGTATCAATATGGTAAATAGAATTATTAATAAACAAAAGAACAAAAAGACTCCTTATGTACAAAAACAAAAACAAAAATTTGTTTCAGTGGAATATGGCCAGAACCTCCAGTACACCTTAAAAAATGAGTTGAGAAAACATAATGTCACAATGACTTATAAAACGTCTAATAAATTGGAAATGAAATTGAAACCGCCTAAATCAAAGTCTGAACAGATGCATGAAACTGGGGTGTATAAGTTGACATGCTCCGATTGTCCAAAATTTTATATTGGGCAAACTGGGCGTTCTTTCCAAACAAGGTTTAAAGAACACATTCCCAAGCCAAGCTCAGCCCCCCAGAAATCTAAATTCAGCGAACACCTTGTGACAAACAATCATAATATTACTGGCATAACAACCAATCTAAAAATTTTACACAGATGCAACAAATCCCCCCTCCTCAATACCCTAGAAGAACTC
This sequence comes from Neoaliturus tenellus, assembly GCA_030545055.2. Classification (NCBI taxonomy): domain Eukaryota; kingdom Metazoa; phylum Arthropoda; class Insecta; order Hemiptera; family Cicadellidae; genus Neoaliturus; species Neoaliturus tenellus. Next base: position 214,803,427 of record CM061533.1, read on the forward strand.
GAAATTTACAATAGCTTCAAAAATAACAATGACAACATTTTAAATGAAAAATTAAAGTATGGGTGTAATATTTTATTCAACAGAATAGGTTTGATAAAGGCAAGGAGTTCAGACCAGGATAACAGGGTCCAAAGTACAACTAGCGGCTCATGACATCTGCCGCTCTGCTTGTCCTCCTCAGTCGGTGATCACCTACCGGCCGGTACAAGTTGAACAGTGCGCAAAATGTATGTCCGTTCGTGTCGTGTTTCTCGTGTGTGTGTGATTCAATGTAATTTTGTAATAATTTTTTAATGTGTGACGACAGACATGGTGAACTTTTATTATCTTGAAATCTGACCTGATGATGGAACAGTAGTTCTGAAACCGCGGTAGTCCTGTAGGATTAACACAAAAGCTGACAAAGGACGGAGGTAAAGTAACCTGTATTCAATTTGTCTAATCAGCTTTGGAGGCTATTAACATGAATAAATGCTAACCTACTGCTGCCGAGCAGACATGACAGTTCCGCTCCATCGTGTCACCGGTTCCGGTTGTGTCACTGTCTCTTGTCACTGTTCCTGTTCTGTCACTGTGACTGTGACACAGTTCCTTTTCTCCCTTCACCGTGTCGCCATGCATTATCTAACTGCTTTTATCGTCCAACTTTCCACTATATAGGCCTAGTACTTGAGACACATGTCAACATCTATTAAGAAGGATGGTGGATTATATGTTTAGCTAAACAGCTAAACGATAAAAATGTTAAAAGCACAGTCACACTTCGTTAAACGACTAATAATGGGAAGGCCTATTACTTACTCTCTGACAGTAAAAACCATGACCGATTAATAAAAATAATAAAGGATTTAATAATAAACAATAAATGCACAAACTTTCTAATTTGGAACTACTGTATCTAAATGCGTAGAGTGAGAGCGAATATTACGAGATCAATTAAAACGCAAAGAGATATTATATATACATTTAAGTTACAAAAATAAAAGAGTGTAGATAATATTTCAAAACAATTACATTTCATTTCATCAAATTTTCGTCATTGAATAAAATTGAAAGTGGCATTTTTTGGATAACAACTGTAATTGTAACCGTTTGAAGATTGAGAGGTAAAGAACAGAAGTGCGGCATAATCGAATGCACACTGAGCGTTGTCCCGTGTTTGCCGACCTCGAGTGTGGTGGTGAGGCGCGAGGGGTGGCGAGGGGCGAGGGGTGGCGAGGGGCGAGGGGTGGCGAGGGGCGAGGGGTGGCGAGGGGCGAGGGGCGGCGAGGGGCGAGGGGTGGCGAGGGGCGAGGGGGAGCGATCCATTCATTACGACACGACTGCTGCTGTAGCTGTACCTTGCGCGGGTGCTGCTGTGCTGGTGTTGGTGCTTCTGCAGTTAATTGAATAAATGATCACGCTACTTGTCTTCTTTACAGTCAATGGCCAACAGTTACTTTAACCGTCAAATTGAATCCCCAAAATGTTATTTCCATTCATGATTTGTGAAATAAAAGAAAAACATTGGTGTGACCAATTTAGAGTTAATTTTAAATACAGTCTCAGCAGAGAAACCCCGTTTCTAAACATCGATACACAAAGAAACACTTGTAATGAGCCGACAACGGAGACGCTAATGTTATTTTAGTTGTGTAATGAACTTTAAAGTCAGTCCGGGCGCCAAACCTGTGACAATGTTAGGCGTGAGTGTGAGAGAGAAGGCGATAGGTATGGGCGGAGTATGGGAATAGAACATCAGCATCACTTGAACTTGACTTGATGCACTTGCTCCTTTTTGCATACGTAGGAACATTCCAACTACTATTAATAAATCATTCTAACACTGATATTAATACACATCTTAGTATTTTTCGGTAAATCATTATTTTAGTTAAATGGAAATACTAAACGTTTTCATGTATTATGACAATTTTTGGTCATTAACTAACTATAAACAAATTAATAAAGCTGTAAACCCTAAAATGGCGTTACATATAGAACTAATACATAAAAATATGAAATTATTGTTTCAAAGAGCAAAATAGTATTTTGTTGTAATACAATGATGGTTTTCGTTTTTCTGATGCTCTCCTCTGAAAAATAGCGTTTTTTTAGTTGTGGCACTTTCCTACTTATTAGTGCAATATATGATTAACTACCAACATATTTCCTTTAAATGTAATGCATCGTCAGAGAAACCATTGGGAATAACATATTATAGTTCAGTTCCCCTTCTAATCAATATAGGCGTATCTCATGTTCTTAACGAACATTATCCCTGTTCCAAACTGGCGACTAAAAGATAAAACAAATTAATAATATTCCTTGATGACTGTAATCTATATATTTAAAACGCAAAGTTAAAAAACCTTTGGACACTTCGTCTGTGACTTCTACTGGACCGATTTACATGCGGGTTGTACCAAAATAAACGTTTTCGGTTCTATATTAGCAGGTTTTATTTGTATTTCAAAAATATTTACGTTAAATCCGTCAAAAATGAAAAATAAACTTTTCTTATGGAGATTTAACATGGGGAAAAAAGCCAACATTTTCAATCCTTTGGACAGTTCGTCTGAGACTTCTACTGGACCGATTTACTTGCGGGTTGTACCAAAATAAACGTTTTCGGTTCTATATTAGCAGGTTTTATTTGTATTTCAAAAATATCTACGTTAAATCGGTCAAAAGTAAAAAATAAACTTTTCTTATGGAGATTTAACATGGGGAAAAAAACCAACATTTCCAATCCTTTGGACAGTTCGTCTGAGACTTCCACTGGACCAATTTACACGCAGTTTGTACCAAATAAAACGTAAACCTTTGTATATTAGCAGATTTTATTTACTTTGACTTTATTTTACTTCCTTAAATTAAAAATATCGACATCTTAAAACATTTACAATTTATTTATTTTCACGCTTTCAATCAGCTGATTGTAAACACACGAGATATTTAGTCTAAATACAGTGGATGAGCAAAAGCTCATGAAGGATTTGGTTTATTATGGTCAGTACCTAAAGATGTTTACAATTATTATGATGTATTTAATCCCAGGACAACTTTAAAACTGGTTTATACTAGTTGCGAAGTTGACATTGGGTACAGCAAACGAAGTTGTCATAACACTGTGGTAAGTCTTTTGGCTGTCCACTATGACAATTTCCCTTCCTCCAAACCCCATTCATGTTCAAGACAGCGGGGGGTTAATGCGAACCGCATGGAATCCCTAGCTGGAATATATGTAGACGGCAGGGGGTGAGTAGAAATGCTATGGGCATGAAAACCCCTAGCTGGAACATATGTTCAAGACAGCAGGGGGAGAGGGAGTGCGACGGGCATAGAAACCCCTAGCTGGAACATGAGTGGACAGTCTGTCCCGTGCCTCACCTTTTCTCTTCCTTCAATATCCCATCCTTCCGGGGGCCTGCGCAAAATGCCCATTTTGAGGCAGACGTGCTCAACGGTTCGGCCGGGGTCTCCTTATCCACCAATAACAACAACAACATGGCCAGTACCTAAAAACGTTAACAATTATTATGATGTATTGTCATTTATGAAAAGAAAGTTGCTTAATCATATAATTAACCCTCCAGAGGTCGCTTAAAATTTAAAACGCCGTCTCTCGCTCAAGGAGGTTTCCTCCGGGTTTTAAATAAATGCACAAAATGTATTATAAATACTTTTATTGTTTGAAATAAAAGCAGAAAATGATTGTAAAATAGATTTCACGCAATATCCTTGCAAGGCAGAGCAAGAATGGTAAAGTTAATTTAACAAATAAAATAATTATAACTATTATGGATTATACATAACATATTTCACTTTTTTTACTTAAAACTTAATATTTTTCAATAACAGTTTTGTAAAATAGTATGAAAATAGTAAAAATAACGTTTCGGGGTACAAATAAAAAAGATTTTGTATAAAACTGAACTATCAAATTATATATAAAATACTATGACGTGTTCCTGCATAAACCATAAATTAAATGGTATAACAAAGATACTACAATCAATTCAAATAGTTATACATGGAAAAATAAAAAGTTACTTCAATTAAAAACAAATCTAAAATGGCAACTGTAGCCTAAACAATTACAAATAACCAAATAAAAAACGATCGCACACGGA
>CM061533.1:214807641-214958671 GCA_030545055.2 Neoaliturus tenellus
AAAACGATCGCACACGGACTCTTCCTCCGGGTAACCAAATAAAAAACGATCGCACACGGACTCTTCCTCCGGGTTCACAAAACACACAAGGACGCTCACGGAGGAATCGTCCAGCACCTCAGGACAGCGCTCGCCAAACTGACCCTGGACGCTGAAAGCGGGATAAGGGTACGTCAAATACATGGTGAGGAAGGGGGCGACAGCTACACAAAAGGACAGTGCTGTCAACCAAAAGATAAATATTTCCCACAACAAAAAAAATTGACCCGGAGGATTCCTCCGCTCAGCGTCCTCTCGAGGGTTAACGTTATCTTACTCCCTTAAATTAAAAATGTCGACATTTTCAAACCTTAACAATTTATTTATTTTACAAGATTTCAATCAGCTGATTGTAAACACACGAGGTATTTTGTCTAAATACAGAGTGGATGAACAAAAGTTCATGAAGGATTTGGTTTATTATGGTCAGTACCTAAAGATGTTTACAATTATTATGATGTATTATCCTTTAAATGGAAAGAAAGTTGCTTAATTATGTAAAATAGCTGATTGCTTTAAAATTAAGACTAAATTGTAAAGGTTTAGTTTAAATAAATTGCTCACATTTGTATTAAAAGAAACGGATGTATCGGAAATTCTTCGTACAATCAATTTGTCGTTTGCAACGTTGTAATGCTTTATTTGCTTATCAGTATTTGTGGCGCAGTTGGTAGCGAGACTTACTCTAAATCACACGGCCCGGGTTCCAGACCGATCTTAACAAATATACTTTTTGTAGTGTGTCCAATAACGGAGTCACTATTAAATGTTTTACTGATGGTACCGATATTTATTTTAAGCAAAATAGATACATTAAAATATTTAGGCCTGTTCAACTCAAAAAACTTATTTATTCAACTAACAAGTTTACAAATTGATAGTTTAGGCTTGCTTATTTTTTGATGTTTTTAATCAATATAACGCTTTGATTAGGCTACTAATATTTAGGCATAAGTAAACAATCGATTTTTTATGTTTATAAAATACTTAAGAGTGTCTGTATTACATAGTAAGGGTGCAGCATTATTGTTTTTAAGGAATATGCCTATAGGCCTACTTTGACAGACACTCCAACTAAAATTATGTAATTTTCTGTGAAATAAATTTGTATTCTTTAAATTTGGATAGTTATTAAAACTTGCACACTACAGCATAAATATTGCGATATGAAAGTGGTTATAAATGGTTCTCTACGTTCTATCCTACCCTAATACACCAATACACCAATATTTGTTTAAGCCAACCATCATAAGTTACAACACTCTAGGCCTTTCCTAATTCTTGAAAAAAACTGTTTAGAACAATTTATCCAATAGGCCTACAAGTGATATTGTACTTATTTCTGATGTTGTTGAACCTAATAGAACGGTTTCCTTAGGCTAATTAGGTTTGTGCCTACCTAAACAATCAAATTGACATGTTTATAAAATACTAAAGAGTATAGGGCCTAAGGATGCAACATTATTGGTTTTACGGAATAGGCCTACTTTTCCGACGCTCCAACTAAAATCGTAGTATTTTCTGTAAAATATAGGATATTATTGTTCTTGGTATGGCAGTTCAAAAAAGTATATTTTATAGACTACCTTACATGTTTACTATTATAGCGTTTCATTTACCACTAATGGAGTTATATCCGTCGAGTATTGACGGGCAACAACTAGTTTACTATTAAAACGCAGTTAAGCTGCACATTAAAGGATAAACTTGCAATATAACATAAAGTATAAAAATCCCAAGGTTCATAAACAAATCACGGTTGTGAAAACTTTACTTTCTAGGCCAAGTAAAAGTTAATTAACTGTGGGCTATAGGAATGATTACATCGGTGGAACGAGTGAGTAAATAATCGGTAACGAGATAGTGGGAAAGGGAGACTAAAGGGGCTGGGAAGGATGGGTCGAGGGGTAGAGTGGTGGTTGGGGGAGGAGGGGTGGGGCTACCGAGCATTCAATACTGATGGAATGTTAATGTTGAAGGACAACAATGACGGGCAAGGGGTGCTCAGGATGTCATTATAATACGGTAGCGATGGTAAACTAAACTAACGACGGGAATTCACTTTATACTTTGGTTTAATTTGAATATTTACCATCGGTTACGTGCCACTTGTTCCGAGTGCCGCATGTTCCGGACATAAATTGACAGCAAACCGTTCCGCATGTTCCGCGACAAATGTGTGGTCCTATAATGAGGAGATAACCAATTCCCGCATGTTCCGGCTGCGACGAGGGAGATCCTTATTACTTTTGCTTCAATTGCACTCGATCGTGCAAAGCACTAGAAAAGAAACTCAATATTGTAATGTCATTTTAAACACAACTCAATATTATTGAATTTATTCAACATACAACTTTTTTATAAAAAATTTAATTATTTTTATATAGGCACGAGATTGGATTTAAATCGACCGAGATTAATTAATAACGAAAAACCTCTTCAGAAGTTTTGAAAAAAAAACAATCCTTAGCTCGCAACATGAGAAAAGAAAAACGACCAGCAAAACTTAAACCCTAAAAGCCCTATAGATTTAAAGATTAGTTGTTTCCTTGATTAATATTTCAAATTGGCCATAAGGATAAGATTTTTTTCGAAAACGCAGTATATAGGCCCTTTGGTAGTTTTGAGTCCTGTGAGGCGGAGCCCTAAAACAATTTGGCAAAACAAATTTTAGTGAGCACCAATGAACAATAGGGACTGTCCAAATTTCAACATCGTAGGCCCATATTTCAATTTTGAAGTCCTGCTGGGAGAAGACCTGAATTGCAAAGCCATTACCTTTGAGCAAAGAGCAACGTTCATGCCAAATTTCAAAATCCGCCCCTATAGTTTTCAGATTCGTATTAAAAATTGGCCTTTTAGAATAACATTAGATCGAAATTTTTTGAAGTCCTGTGGATGTCGGAGCCCTGATGGAGTTTTCAAAACCGTTTCTTAGTGAGCACCTACGAGCAACAAAGTAGAACGCCATGCCGAGTTTTAACATCGTAGGTCATTCGTTGTTTCCTTGATTCGTAAATAAAAAATTGGCCATGAGATTAACATTAGATTGAAATTCTGAAGTCCTGTGGAGCGGAGACCGGAAAAAATTTTGCACAACAGTTTCTTAGTGAGCGTTTTAGAGCAAAGAGGAACGTCCATGCGAAATTTAAACCCATAAACTATGATTATGGAGATTCTCTGATAGGTGAGTGAGTGGTATTTGAAAAATATAAAGTAGATATAGAGATCTGTGATGATCTAGAAATTTGGGCATAACACTATTAATGACGGATTACAATATAGGCATACAAATGATACAATTAATGAAAAACAAACCATAGTGTTTTAGTTGCTTTTAATTCAAATTTTATTTTAAGACACTTTAATATTTGATTTATAAAAATTTGAGTTTTTTTATAACTTAAAATTTGCTATCCAAATTCAAAATAAGTTATACATAAATTATTTCATAATTGTTTCCCCTTTATTCCTTCTGTAAGCGGTTCACACTATTACAGCAATATACTTGAGGCTCATTAATGTTTCCAAGTACACTTAATTGTTCAGGTTCCATAAGCAGCTTCAAACAAGGAATATTCGTCTGTTGAAACAGTTGAGAACATAATAACGAAGGAAGATAGAGTGGCCAGTAGATTCTATGCTACTGCTACAATGATACAGTAACATTCTATGCTACTGCTACAATGATACAGTAACATTCTATGCTACTGCTACAATGATACAGTAACATTCTATGCTACTGCTACAATGATACAGTAACAAACTTCAAGAGCAGTCTACAACGATTTGGAAATGCAATACGTATCACTTGCCAGGTCCTATTATCAGCTTTTATAAAAAAATCTAATTTTCGACAACGACTGAGTAACATCTAAAAATCTCTCAAATTTTCTTTTGACGATTATTAGGGTCTACTTAATGGATACAAATTTAAAATTTGCTGAACCAGACAAACAACTGAAAATCTCTCTCAGTCCCGTCCTTGTCAAAAGTTTATTGGTTTATTGGACTTTTCCCATTCCTAATATAAATGTTAGCACAGTAGGCCTTCAGTATTGATGTAAACTTTTAATTTTTATCTCTTCTCGTGATCCGTAAATTGAAAAATCTGTCGAATATCTATTGAAGAGTGTAAAATTATCACAAACATCTCCCTAAAGCCCCGTTTACACGCTCCAATATATCGGTGCGATCTGATTGCACCAATATATCGGTGCGATAAATTGAAGATTGAAGCCGCGTTCACACGCTACGATATATTGGTGCAATCTGATCGGTACCAACCACATCGTAGCGATAATCGGAGCGTGTAGACGGGAGATCGTACCAATATATCGAGGTTGGACGAAAAATGAAAATTTCATTTTTCTGGCTAGATTGACAACGATATCGCAAGGTTGGAGCGAAAGGTTCGAACGTGTAAACAGCGCTCCAACTTAATCGATGCGATCAGTTCTGTAGTTGTAAACGGAACATCAATCTCCAATTATCGCTACGATATGGTTGGTACCGATCATAGTGGAAGTATCTTAGGTGTGCTACTGCGCATCCACGGCCGGGCGGGGCGGGGGCGATGCTACGTCACCTTGGGACGAGGCGCTATATCCCAATATAGGGCGCCGTCAATAAAACAATGATTTGAACTACTTAGGGTCAACCTAAAATTTTGAAATTTTACACGATTGTAGGCAGTGAATGGAGATAGCGAATGGTTAAAAAATAAAATGTTATTATTACCACGGGTGATCTGAAAAAAATAATTTTTAATTGATATTCATTGTAACCAAACATTAAATTAATGGTCGGCTATCAAATTACGTATTATTTGGTCAGGAATGTTTGACCTGCGGGGAATTTTTATATGAAGAGTCAAACTTAACATAATCAACAGCTATAACTCGCTAAAAGCAATATTTCCATTCTTAGACGGAATTATATCAGACGAAAAGGTGCGCGCGCGGGAAGCGGATACGGCCACGATCTACAAACGTTTATAGAAGCTTATATAAGTTTATGATTTACATTTAAAGGTACAAATTAAACATTTTAAGGAACAATAATTGTGTAATCTAATAATTTATTTAAAGTGAAGCGTAATACAATTTCGACGTTTTCGAAAGATAACAATCAAGCCAAGTGGTACACAACATTTTTACGCAAATAAGTTAAATAACTAAAAAGTTATTATTTTGTATAGGATCATGAACTTAACTATAGATAAATATATAACATATTTATATGATATATTAAAAAATATATACATGTAAATTAACCTGTTTAAGTATAGAATGTAATTTTTAAAACATGAACTTTTTACTAGGTTCTCTGAAATTAAACACATACATTACAATTTAACCTGAGTTTATTATACACTATTCTTAAAGAATAACTTACGACTTTTTTAGGCCTACTATAATAAGTTAACAATCGTTTCAAGTACGGTATATTAAACATTTCTAGTAAGTTAAAAACAATAAAATATTATGTAATAGTCGTAAACCCTTTTTTTGATCCCTCAATTTCCTATACTTTTTTTAGTTTCTTGATGAGCTTTCTTTTCTCACCACCAGCGAAATTGCAATATCTTATCTGTTTGTTTATTTGTTTATTTATTTTAGCGCAAGTTTGAGACTGGTGTAATTATTACTATTAATAATAGTATAATATTACTGTAATATTGTAAATATTGTAATAATAATATTGTAATAAATATTGTATATAATAGTGTAATATTACTGGTGTATTATTACGGCTAGTTAGAACATAACTTATTCTACAATACATAGTGGCTTTTATCAAAGAGTATTTAACTTAAAATAATGCATACCTTGTTTTACGTTGATTTTATCCTTCCTTTGACAGGCCAAAATCCATTCACGACACATATCTTCCTGTTTAGGGAAACTGAAGTAACGTACATTTTTCGTCTGTTTATTGCATGAACCGTTAAAACACCCGTAAACGGCACAATACGGCATTATAAAAATGCCGTATTGTGCATAAGTGCCGTAAGTGCCGTATTGCGCACGTCACTGAACAGTTCAGTGACGTGCGCCGGCCGGCAAACTTCGTTATGTGTTGTGTTCAGTGTAATTTTTATTTTTTGACGAAATTCGCAAGAATGGAATAAACGTTCATTGTATTCAGTTTTGAAAATGGCTACGTGATAGCCGAAACTATAGTAAACTAAGTTTCACTATAAGGAATTGCAGACGTCAAGGTATGTAACCTTTTTATATTGACTACCAATTCCGGAAGGCTTCAACATGAATAAATTTAAAAAGTTATTAGAGTATTAAATAAATTAACAATGATCTTGGTGAAAAATCCTGAATTGAGAATTTTTAAACAGATAATAAGACTTTATGTAAATTATTCATAAAATATAAATTCCCATTCAATGTAAATTATTGTAAGCGGTATAAAATTTATTATTATTACTATTATTATTATTATTATTCTTATTATTATTATTTACTATGTGTAATTAATCATTTAACCCATTTCAATATTATAATATAGAGTAAATGAACCAACTAAATATGCCATCTACAAACTTGTGTATTACTGTAGCACCTTCGTGATGGTTAGGCTACATCGCTGCCGTGTCCGCTTCGCGCGCGCGCCATTTCGCCTGATTAAATTCAACCTAGCAATGAAAATAATGCTTTTAGTGGATTAAGGCTGTTAATTTTACTAAATTTGACTTTTCCTCTAAAACTTTCCCACAGGTCGAACATTCCTGACCAAATAGAACGCAATTTGGTAGCCGACTAACTTTTCCATGTTACGTTTCACAAAGTTTAAAACATTTCGTTTTATAAGTAAGTCAATTTTTAAAACAAACTGAAATAGTTTTGCTCATAAGCATGCTATGTTTATGGCTAACAATACATCCAAATTTTAAAATTTTTTATCGACTCTAACTATTTTAAATCACGGTTTATCCGAGAAGCGGCACACGTTCTATATGAGCGTGAAACGCTCTCATCCCAAGGTGACGTCAGCCCCCACCCCGCCCGGCCCATCGCCACCGATGCGCAGAACGCTCCCAAACTCGTCCGCCTGAAGAACACACCTATATAGTTACACCATGGTACCGATCACATCGCACCAATATATCGTAGCGTGTAAACGCGGCTTCAATCTCCAATTTATCGCACCGATATATTGGTGCAATCAGATCGCACCGATATATTGGAGCGTGTAAACGGGGCTTAAGTATTTATATATTTATAGATTAAATTAAAACGAAACCAAATAAGAAACAGTTACAACTTATTTTGTTTGTGTTTTATTTGCTAATGAAGGCAAAGAATGATAACAACAACCATGGCCTACGTCAACGATTTGGATAGGGAGGTGGGAGGGGCTCAATGTTCAATTCACGCATTTCCCAACCCATCGAGTTGTTCATTGCTTTGTGGGTTTTACATATTTATGGTGTGGTGTGTTGATAGAGTATATAGACCATTTCAAGAGGGAAATGTGTTTAATTTAGCTAATAGTCGAATTATTACCTGCGTTCTACGTGGGAATAACATTTTTATTTCTCTCTTGTTTTAGGCTATAATTAAAGTAATATTTTGGTGAACAGTTAAAGTGTTTAGCTCTCAACCAAAATGTATTTTAAGAATGAACTTGTAAATTAGCATGCAACAGCAATTAAACATTTTTTGGCTATAGAGTATTCCCTTAGATGAATAACAAGCTAACTCAAAGATAACATCTTTGCTGACATTTACAACTAATTAAAACTAACTTTGTTGTCCCACAAGAATTAATTGTTCTGGAAATACAATAGTAGATTTTCTTGGTTTACGTTTTTGTCTGGTTGAATTAATCAAGGTGATCCTCGACTTAACTTATTTGTACTGTATTTAGTAATATATTTATATATTCGTATATATTATGTTCCAGTAGGTTTCGTATAAACAAGCGACATCATTCATTATTCCCATTTCCTGTCTACCTATATCAAACACTATTAAATTAATAGATCTCGAGGTCAATCCATACACAGAATAGCAAAGAATACGCGACTCCCTGGTGGTAAACCTTTGTAATCTGAACTATTCTCTGGGTAAACAAGGCGTTATCGTTATCAGCAATGTAGTTAGTGGAAGCCAAGCCGAGCAGCGCGCGGGGGGGCGGGCGTCCTTGTCGATAAGCTATCTATTCCTGGCGGTTAGTGCTAATAATAACATTTGTGCCTCGACACCAACAACAGCTGTGTTTAACGGGTAGCTGAAAACTCTCATCCGAGCAATACTAATACCGGAGGCAACCACAGAACCATAAACCCACGAATATGACCCAGAGCAGAGAGATGGTCAGGTCTGTGGGAGCTTGAGTGTGGGTGGACTACGGACCTTCTGTTCAAAAGCATGTTCTCTCTCTCTCTCTCTAGACCTGTTTTATCAACACTTATCTATCATGAGTATAAATAAATCTATACATTAATTACCAATCATTATTGTTTTCCACATTTTTTCCAAGCTTGCGTGTAACGTAGGAGAAATCTACGCTTATCGTTAGAGTAGTATTGTCCTGTAGATGAGCAGAATCACATTATAATTCACATCGGTCCCCACGCAGGGATACGCCCTAAGACCTAAAAAGTGTCAATGTTAATCTTATGGAAGAAGGGAATTTGATTGAATCACTAGACGAATTAATAACTAACAAAAGCTATAGAAAATCAGGAAGAACAGATGTTTCAGTTATAAAATATGTAAAAAATCTAATTCTGTTAAGATCAACTGAAATTTGAGTTGAATTGAGAACGAGAGGCGATCTTTAGTCAAATGTAAATACAGTATACTAAAATGTGTAACCTCTTTAATTACTATGCGACAAGTATATTAGTATTACTTACTGCAACCTTGAAAAAAACAGAAGTCCAACACACAATTACAGTACCTGCAATAGAAAAGTTTACATTAGTCACAACAGCACGACTTAAGTTGTGATAAAAATCAGCAATTGCCAACATTTAAAGTATTTTGCTAATGGGAGATATGCGGTAAAACTTATCATGACCGATCATCTTTCATTCAAGACCGTTCGTTTTGAACTTTACATCAGGCTCTGATTTGACATTAGTCCTGATACTAATTTATAACTCGTTTTCGTGTTTCATATTTTAGTTTATAATTTTGATGAAGTAGCCCAAACTGACCAAGAGCTAACAATATAAAGATTTAACAGAACTTTATAATTGTCATAGAAATTATATGCTCTACAATTAAGTTATGATCATCGAAAATGCAAAGCTACTTAAAACCCTTAAAGGTAGCCTAACATGCTGGGACTTAAGAAAAAATATATAAAAAAACAATCGTACTGTATAGTTATAAGTATACTTATAGTTTTTATAAAACTGCTGTATTTCGTACTAATTTTTTAAACCAGCACGGTTGATTTCATTTTACAATATCCGGCCTCGAGCAGACAGCGCTTCGGTCAATGGTCACGTGACGGATGTCTGTCTACTGACGCGTCGTCTGCAACCGTAATTTATACAACATTCGGACAATTTATCGGTAACTCAATAAACAACTACTGTCACTTTTGGGCCTTGTTGTTGTAATAGAAACATGTAATGGACCTACTAACAATAGTCATAATTGAATAATTTTGACTCTCTAGAAGTGACTGTAAATTTGGGAGACGATTTCGATAAACAGTAGAAGAATATAGTTGAGGAAAATCTGGGCGCATACATACATTGAGCTAGATGCAATCGAAACTTATGTACCCTTTTACGGTAACTTGATGACTATAAAAAATTAGATTCCCTTTTTATTTTTTAGTTTATATTTTCACGCAAGATTAAGCTTGATATCACATGCTTAAAAAACAAAGTAAAACATAAAGCAATACAGCAGGAAAATGTAGGATTTAATACAAATGAAATAAAATAAAAAATTCGTGTCCAACGAAAAAACCGAAAACAACACAGATGTAAAGTATTACGTAAAGTATTATGGTTTAATAAAAAGACCATAAGCTTTCTCTAATATTCAACCAGATAGTGTACGTTAAGTGGATGTTTAAACACATTTTTCGCTAATCTCTGTTAAGCGAAGCACAACTCTGTCAATGTTATGTCGAGAAAAATCAACATATCTACCCAACTTAAGTACAAATGCACAATTGCAACTTAATTACAAATACACATAGGAAAAGATTGGGTTTGTGTGCAGAGATATAAAATCCAGTTCATATAACTACAAGTTTTAATATGCCTACAGCACTCGTAACAATACACAGAACAGTAACTTAAAACTTCATACAAGTACCGTTCTGTTAAAATATTTAGTTGAACATAAAAGTTTCTTATTGGATGGAAGTTAAATTATGTAAAATAAATCGTGAAGTACAAAAGTTGTAATCAGTAATGGGCGTTTGGCAACTTCCCGTCTAAAATCGAATAAAACTTTCCAACAAACACCGTTGTAATTTAAACCTGAAATATTTACTACTTGTTCGTTTATCGCTCAGAGTTTGCCGTTCAACTTTTTATGGCATAAAACAACAAACGCGTATTATACGTTGTTGGTTTATCTACAAATTAGATAGAATGTGTACGTAAACGAGTGATAGTTTGGTTACTAAAATTAATTAATTTTATTTCAAAAATGTTTCTTATGTTGTATGAGTGTTTTCTATGATGGTCTTCTTTTATGCTTTTTGTTTATTTTATTAATGGACAATTATAATTTGCTCATTTTGTAAGACAATTTTATAAATGGAGATATAGTAGATATGTTAATCAAAGTTCCAAAATATTTCATTTTGCTTCCAAATACTGTGACAGTTTAACCTCAAATAGTCTATCCAACACAGGATACCTAGCACGAATGTTGTTTTTATCTAGTGTAAGTAAAATATTTAAAGTATAGGTAAGAATATTAAATTGGTCGTTAAACTTTGGTTGGTTTGTATATATGTAGATATATAATATAATCTCGATTTATATAACTCAATATTACTCGATATATTAATATTGTGACTTCATATCACATACATTAATTTAAAATAAGATCTATATTTTAGAAATAAAAAATAGGCTATTTGCCAAAAGGTGGTCAGCATAATTTCAGAACTAATTATTAAATTCTTTAAAGCTGTATTATGAAAAACTTTGTGAAATTAATACAAAATTTCTTTAATAATTTTCAATAAAAGTTTTCCACATATGAAAAACAAATCCTATACTCTAAAAATACGAGAAAGGTATATTTGGAAGCATGTATGTATGTATGGTAGGTCGGTAGGTAGGTACATACACATACACACGAATCTCAAAAACGGCTTGAAATATTTTCTTCAAACTTGGCAAATAACTTAGTTCTGGGGAAAATATTAAATACAGGTCCCTAAGCTAGGAAAAGTCTTATATTATTATAATCTTTATTTCAAATTCTAAAATTGTAACATTCTCCTAATGGAGTTGAATATTAAAACAAAGAACAGCTGACTCAACTGTCAAAGTGCAGACCGCGTGTTCCTGTACAAACATGTGGTTTTGCATTGCAGCCCGTAACTAAATTATTATAGAGTACTAGAAGGAAAATAATTTAAATCAATTTTTACACTGCTGATTATGCATGAATGTTTAGATAAATAAAAATTATGTAAAAGTATTAAACCATTAAAAAAATTTTATAATTGCAATTGAATTTTAAAACAAAAAAATAGTAACAATGATGAAATTAGCTGAAAATCAAACAATTAGAATCAACGTATAAAATAATTAGTATTTAGTTCAACAAATACACCCCAGAGTGAAGCACCCAGAGGCCTACATTAAAACAGTCTGTGAGACGAGTGAGTGGAGCGAACGAGTTCGTCTTGAATATAGAAACAAGCCTTTTTGCACTTGGCATTTTATCTAACCATCTTAACTGATATTACTACGAAAAGTTTTGTTAGTTTACAGAGCAAATACTCGTCCCCCAGATACTCTAATATAAATTGCGATAATTTAAGACAATAAAACAAGCAAATAACCGCAAGAGAGCGCTCGCGGCCGGGCGTGTTCAGCTAAAAGGTTTACATCAGCTGATCGATGACGTCACCACCAGGAAGTGGCAATTTTTCATCGGCCGCACTTCCTGTCTCGCGCAACGGCGATAACTGCAATAATTCACAAAATACAGTAGGCCTACCGTAGCTTGTTCAAAACTTGAGAAGTGGTGAAAAAATGCTATTGCAAAAGTCCATAAGAGGGAAACACAAGTTGACTACATATTGCGAAGAAAATTGTAAACCAATAAGTAATACTGCGCCTTTATAAATCTTTATACATCATATAGGGCCTACTTTAAGTATTATTTATTAAAATTGTTTAGTATGCTAAAGATTTTACTGTCAACCAAATTACATAACATTAAAATTATACTGTAGTTGATTCACTAAACCATTAGAAGTGCATAAGTTTAAGAAAAATAAATGTTAATTTATAAGTAATTAAATCAATCAGAAAAGCAATCTCAAAGAATAAACAGCATAAGTATGTCATATACAATGCAAAGTGATGAATGTAAAACGTGGTACAGGACCACGCAATGTTATACATGAATTAGAATACATTATAGCAGGGCATGCGTGTTTGAAATTAGACGGTTGTTTACCAACCACCGGTGTTTTAGATGATAGGCTACCTTGTCTTTCGACTTGTATTTCTCTTTATCTCTCAAAGTTTATTTCTCAATAAATGTTGATTTAGCTGAAAAGATACACTGAGTTACTTTTTAGTGAATGTTTTTCAAATTGTTATAAGCTTAAAAAAACAACATATTACCAATCACTCCCAGTTTTATATAAATATGTATTGTTTACATATTTAAGGTGAATAAAAACCAATTCCGTATGCAAATTTTACAACCCTTACTTGCGTGCTAAATTTGTTGACATGTCGCGTTACCCCACGTGTTTATTTAATTTAAATGAATTAAAATTTATTCTGCCCTTATAAAACGAACACATCAGTGCATGAAATACATTAGTTTTAGTTTTTTCTAAAAGCGTCAACGTTTGCTACACTTATATAAACAAAATAGTTGCTATGGCTTTATTAAACTGTTATTTTAATAGAGTTGTACAAATTATTCTGCCCAAATAAAAATATTCGAACGATATTCAATGTGTTACGCAAACATTTCATATGAAAAAGGGCGGATGAAATAATCGGTTGAATAAATATTCCTGATATAAATTAGATAAATTAGCATGATTTCAGCCAGTAAAATAAGCAATTTTGTCGGATTAAAGTCAATAAAAGTCTGTACCGACACAGTATTGCTTTTACGATCGTGAAATTCAATCCAATGAAGATCGGTGAGAAGTTAGTCGGTGAACCGTGTCTGTTAAGTAACCCTCCTACGTTAAGGCGTTTTGTTTATCACCATAGAACGAAACATTCCACCACTGGTCTTCCGTTCTTTATTATATTATTTACCATAACTTGAAATATTATTCATTATTGAACTTTAAAGATGTGGCATAATTTACTACAAAGCTGTTGAGAATCTTGAACTTTGCTTGAGTTTTCTTCTTTTTTTCTTTTAGAGTTCTGTTCCTTCCAGTTGACCTTAAATTTCAACAATCTGTTGAAATATTTCAGAAATTCAAAATACTTGGTTTATTTGACTAAAAGAGGTTTAACCGTTATGAAAAAATTATTATAGAAGAGATTGCCCTCATATTAAATAAATAATTGGAGATAACGTTAAAAACGGCGATTTACAACTTTTGCAAAGGAGTTTGGAAAAAATAAAACGTTTTTGTATGTAAATAAACATAAAAAATAAAAGTTAAATATTAGTTCTTATAAAAGTATTTGGAAAATGCGGTATTTCCATCCTTGTTTAAAGGTGATTAGTAGGAAAATTTTCCGTTGAAATTTAATACCTTAAAAAGCAAAATAATCGAGAACGATAAAGTCTGTTGCCATAGAGCCACAGAAACTTTTAAACATTGTCGAGCAGTTCTCAGATACGACGATGTCGAAGCAAAATAAATTGACAATTCCATGAATTGACGGCTTCAATCATCCAGCTTTAAGACCTTTTACCTAATCAAAAAACCATTTTTCTTGATTATGTAGGTGTTTTTGTAAATACGCTGAGTGGTTATATGGTTAGAATACAAATTAATTGATTGTAGTCAATTAATTCAAATTAATTATAATTTTATATAGTTTATATCCAACTCTAAAAAAGGCTAGGAGAGAAATATTTCAAATTGATTTAAGTTTTTTTTTTTTTTATAAAGTCCATGCTACTCAATGGCATATGCGTAGTTTTCATTAGTTTTGTCACATGCAAACAAACATACATGCGTAAATGTTTTTTGGGCTAAAACACAATGGGTTGAAATTTAACATTGAAATACCTACTTGTTACAAGGGTATGGACAATTTTATATTTATTGGTTGAAAAGAGCTACCTCACGATTCTCATCAATTATCCTCAACCATCAAAACAAGAGACTCAATTATATTAAAGGAAATGATTAAACCATTTAGGCCATTGTAAGTGCAGTCAAATTTATTACCATACCAAAATTATACTAAACATAACATCTTTCCACGCAATTCAGTCATAAAACTACAATAGTTTTACGTCAAAATTACACAAGTGGACGAGATGAGATAACGCAACAATGCAGTGCAGTCGCGAGGCATGTCGGCGTGTGTTGGCGGGGCCGGTCCCGGTCGTGTGAAGGATTGTTGGAACTCTGCCAGAGTGACGGGTTTTATTTGCCTCCTAAATATGTAAGTGGGCTCCTTTTTACAATCTCGTGGGTTTATTTAGTACAAGGTTAGTCAAAACGGTCAAAACGTCATCAATTGCGTACACATCGTGTTGGTTTTAATTTGCGAGACATTTAAGCTTCTGTACTGCGTTATTTGATCAAGAATATTGAGACTATTGATGTGCAAATTAGAATTGTTGACATAATAAACTAAGTTCAAAGTATAATTACACAATTTCTTTTGTGTAAAATAACACGTTCAATAACATCTTTCGTAAGAATTTGATTCAGTTAAATCTTTGAAACCCCATACACACTTATTAAGAAAGCATTTTTTTTATTTTTTTATTTAATTGGTTCTAATCTACAAACCCATTGAAAATAGATTGTGTCGAAACTCGAAAAAAATACAGTATTTTTAAATCTGGCTGTAGTATTATTGTAAAAAGAAATCCGAAAAAGTAACCGAATCCTCAAGGGTTGCTAGCAAAGAAAACACGCAACGATATTGGCAATTTATAAAGCACTCGGTCCGTCGATTAATTCCTTTGAAGCGAACAAGGAAATTACCGAACAAATCATGGAGGAGGGTACTGTATACCAGGGGGCCGACGTCACATTACCTGCCTACTGTATCATCAACGTTTTTAAATTTCGTTTACTCAATAAATTTTAGGACAATTTTTAGAGAAAAATATTGCAGAATTGTTGGCGGCAACACACTAATGCACAAACATATCTTTGTGGTGAAACTATATTTTCTAATACACGAAATCTCAGTATAGTAATTGATGTTTCTCGAAAAACGACCATTGAGATTGTTTAGATATTTTGGTCATCAAAAAAGTACTTTTTTATTTTAAAATGAAGAAGTTAACGAGAATCTCAAACGTTTAAAAAGTATTACACAATGCAAACAGAGGAAACAAGACCAAGTGTAAGTTTAACAAAGGTTTGATAAAGCTATCAAAGTTCAATCTTATTGTGTAAAATTACTTTCATTCCAAGTTTAAAACAGCGGTGTTGGAAAGGTTCTCGGCCAAGTTTTGTCGGTTTGAAGACATTTGGTTCCAACTCCAAGATCACTTGCCGATACGCCACTCTGCGACTTTTGTTGTCGCACTTCCACTAGCGAATGCCCTTTTGAAAAGTGGTATAAGGATGTTTATGGAATACCAATAAAAA
Source organism: Neoaliturus tenellus (assembly GCA_030545055.2). Lineage (NCBI taxonomy): Eukaryota > Metazoa > Arthropoda > Insecta > Hemiptera > Cicadellidae > Neoaliturus > Neoaliturus tenellus. Next base: position 214,823,635 of record CM061533.1, read on the forward strand.
CCTGATTTGCATGTTTTATTCGTGGAAAAAAGTTATTCATATTTTTTAAGAGAAATGCCTTTCTCTTAAAAAATAGAACTTCGTGAAATCCTTTTCAGGTCTACCCTAATAAATTACTAATAATTTACGTTTCTCGAAGTCCTAGTTAATTTGTCTACAAAAATGTAGGACGTTACAAACCGGTTACGAATGACCTAATTCATGGTTTTTGTAAATAATGGTCTCCCAGCATAAGATTATGAGTATAAAAATTTTAAAAAAATCCAAGATTGCATACAGAGGAATTTGGATAATTAATACATTTCTAAAGCGGGGTCGTCTTTCTTCACTTGGTCCCTAGCTCAATAAAAACATAGTAAGATAAGGTTAGTTTCATCATGTTCTGGGTAGTGTAAGTACCAAGCTGTCACCGGTCTCTTACAATTTGAATTAACAATAGGCTTAGTGTATATGTTCAAAGGTTCTACTGCACTATAACATTGTAAATAACATTTTTTACACAGAAGGGATTAAAATGCATTATTTAACCTTAATTCTGAGAAGGTTAAACCCGACATAAATATAGAGTGTTGTTCACAACTTTCGACCAACGTGACAGATATATATATTTGACTCAGGGGCGTACCCACGCTAAGTAGGGGATTGGCACTCCACGTAAAAAAGTAGAACAACGTTCAACGCTTTTGACCACTTGAAAAGAAAAATTGATGGATACGAGCGGACTTGACACTCAGTTCTGGTAAATTCAATAGTCATTATTGAACGTTTGACGGCATTAACAGTATATTCTCTACAATCTGTACTCGGTAGAGATGTGAGTGTGCAGCGTGCAGCCGTGTAGCACGTGTTTGTGTTCGCGGGAGGTCGATAACAGCGCGAGGAGTCACGTGACACGCATATGATAAATACGCACCGCAGCGCGGAGGCTGACTACGACTACATACTGTACTGTTACCAGAGCGGACTCTGTATAAGAGAACACTGGTTAAATATAGGTAAGAGCGAGGCCAGGTTCACCAATGAATAAAAAATGTAACACGTTCTTTATTTTTTGCGAAAGCTTATAACTATTTTTTAAATGTTATTAGGGTGGTAGCATATAAAACAATTTTGGTAAATAGTGACATAACACATGTCCCATAAAATTAATTTTTCCCTTAAAAAATAATGTTTTTAAACTTGCATGCTTGATTGATCATCTTTTAATTCGTGGTGATAATGGAGTTAGCATTTGTATACACAAAGGTTAAGCGAATAAAAGTAAAAAATTAATTTTGAAAAGTTAGCGAAACATTTTTGAAAGAGGAAATGTTAAAGGAAATAAAAAACTCAATAACAATGGTGTATTAGTTTTATATAACAGCCTGCGTAGAATTAATATACCATGAATTAAAACATCCTCCGTAATATTTACAGTATAAACAAAAGACCATTAACATCCGTGTTACACAGTGAAGGAAATTAAAATGAAACATAAAACACAAATTTAATTCGGATAATACTACATTGGAGGTGAGCTTAGTAATGCTTTGTGTAAAATTATACAGTTAAATCACGACCGAGCGATGTGTCACCCCCACACGAGGGGGAGGGGGAGGAGGAGGGGATCTCATATTGGAAAAGAGGGAGAGGGGAGCAAATCATCCAATTCATCCAGCTCCCAGGTGAGACAATGTACCTGCACGTGCAAGTACCTGAGGTGCCGCCCAGGGCTGCATCACAATGAGGGGATGGCGTAATGAATGAAATCTGATAAAACTATACGCTTTGAAATATTTATAATTGGCTAAAAATTCATTAACTCTTTAATTTCATTAAAAAAGATTAAAATTTCTCAAAAATAATAAGTGAGGCGAAGTAAGCTCTTGATGGTGGTTTGTTTAGGCTACTATCGAAAATATAAGAACATTAAAAAAAAATCTTATTAAGTGAATATAAAGTTACCGTATACAATAATGTTAAAAACTTGCTCATCGAGGATACAGTTATAGGCTGTCTCTACATACAATGCCAGATGCCAAGTGAGCAATCATCGGCACACAGGCAGTCAAATCTAGAGGGAACGCAACGCATTGCACTGATAAGTTATCTAATCGACCTCGTAGTAACCTTAGGCAGTCATAACAGCTACTTTGTGTTTAATTTACTTCAACTTATGACTAGCTCTCTGACAAATTACTTTAAATAATACACTTATGCACACGTGCAATTGAAAATTATAACATTTTAATTACAAATTTTGATTTGATTCAATAAACATAAATATTTCTCTATATAAAGTATCAGTATAATATTGTAGATAATTGTTACGTTATATTGACGTAAGAAAATACTCCAGTTTTAAACCAGATCAATAACAAAACCATAATTTAAATGTGACTTGTTATACAGGATGGATTGCATAAATACTTATAAACTGGAAGCACTTGTGTTTGAACCCACTGAATTATCATACGACAAAATTTATTAATTATTAAGGGTTTTAGGACATACTATAGACACAAAAAAAGCAAAGTCATTGAACTATCTTAAAAAGAAAAAAAGTATACCTAGGTTTGATGTATACACACCTTTTACTTTTGTGGGACCGAAATTGACAATACAACCAAGATATCAAAAGGGAGAGTTTTTTTAGAAAACAATCAATTACACAACCGACATTAGACCATATGGTGTGTACCTTACACAATTGAAAAAATTTCATAAACAAAAATTTTAGGACTGTAACAAACTTCATTTAACGACTAAAACCTGAAAATGAAATTAATTTCTTAGTAAAATTTTAGAGACAAAGTGGACTCTTAAACAACTTAAATGCAAACAACCCAGAGTTGGTTTAAAGGCAACACAACAAAGGCGTTTCTCGGGCAAAGTGAGAGCGAGAGGGTTGAATGGGGGCGTGAGAGGATAAAACCGGCAACAATCGATAGAGCGCGGCACAGTCACACCGGAAACAGCTTCTGATTGCCGCGCTTCCGGTAGCGCCAAGAACAGCTGATAACACCACGCCGCACACACACACACACACACACACACACACACACACACACACTGATATGCTGAACGGAGGACCACGACCACGTGGGTGGCTCAAGTGAATATTGGAAATTGGGAAAATTTGCTGTGTGATTGTCAACAAGGGACAGCGTCCAAAATCAGGTCGTGCTCCGGCACCTGGGTACGATTAGATTTTCTTTAAAAGCCAACATTAATGTGGTTTTAAGTTACCTTGCGTTTCAAGGTCAGTTAATTATGTTTTCATTTCCGGGAAAATCGTTCCAGCATGAATAAACTTTAATAAAAGTATAAAAACATAGGCCTAACAATAAAATGAAAATATTAAAAAAATTAATTTTTTTGCTATAGATTGCATTGAAAAAATGTATACTTGTCAATTAATGTACTTGCTTATTTATGGCTTTTTGCAGGAAATACTACACACTGTATTTAGGTAACCGATGATGACGGTATTGCCTCAGAGGAAAAAAACACTGTTTACTGTTTTGTGAATACAGCTTAAATTTAAGTAAATAGACAAGTGACTTAATTTAGTTTTAATTTACCTTCAGAATTATAAATTCGATCACTTCTAGGAGAGTTGCAAATACGATCTACGCCGGTAAACTTGAAACTTGGAATAGTTCACTTTATTCCAACAAGTTTATTGAAAATTTATCAAAGTCCCTTTGAGATTAACGAATATTTAATTGAGTTTTATTGGACTTTATATACATGAATACGAAGTTACATTGATGCGTTTGATAACATAGAAATTACTATTTTTAACACTATACATACCTTTAGCAAGTGCAAGACGACTTTTACTTAAGTTAAATTAATTAAAGAGTTGAAGCTAGTTGCAGGAATGGGAAACTTCAGCGAGCGAGGTTCACTTCGACTGGAACGAATGTGGCCCCATTTGTTTATGACAGCTCAATTGTTTCTCGCTTTTAGTGTTCTTTATTTAAAACTATGAACGAATATTTTTCAAATGGGCCACCGAAAATAGTTTTATAAACAATATTTACACGCCCTTTATTTATTGTACGTTAAAATCACTAGGGGGTTTCAATATTGGGCGAATGAAAACTATTTTAATGGAATAAAAATTAATTTGGTGTTAAAACACATTTATAAAATATTGAATACCGAGCCTTCTAAATACTTTACATAATTCATTTTAAAATTGCGTCGTACATAGTAAATAATTGAAGTGTTCTAGTTCAAATGAATCTCAATAAATTGATCAGTACTGAAACATTAGTATTGTTGTAGTATAAATATAGATTTAATAGAAATTTAGTGTTATTTTCCACAATTGTATGTTAAACATGAGGTCTATTAAGACTAACTTCGAAACTTGTACAGATTAGGCCTACATATCGTTAGTCCAAAAAGACATTTTTAATCAAATCAAATATCTTTATTGTCATGATACTATTAATAAAGAGCATCATTGATAACAAGTAACAATCTTAACTAAATCAAATTATACTTAAAACTATGTACAAGGTTGACAGAGATCAATTTACAACAAATAAATATTCAGCATTATGTTTGCACACGTAGTAAATAAACACGGTAAACGTTTTACGGTTTTACGTTTTACGTGGCAAATATCAGCGGAATCATATTTTTCACATTTCGAAAATGAGAAAAGATGTTTGTAAGTGGAATCAAAGTCAGAAGATCACTACTACTAGTACTAGTTTAGTTTTATTCAACGTAATTTAAAATAAATAAAAAAATAACGTAAAGAATTAACACCGCGTGATACTGTGTGTAGGCTATACTATTTCGTAAAAAATATTTATATACCAACTACATCATTTCGTAAAGTGTTAATGCATTCATGATGACGTATTTATGAAGATATATTATTGGTACATACGTTGCAAAACCGTCTAGTAATGTCATACAACACTTTTGGCGCCTTCCGTAGACCGAGCATCATTCAGCCACAAACAGGAAAGCAAATTAAGTTAACAATACAGTATAGGCCTATGCCACTGCCACTCCCCTAGCATCAATGAGCGAAAACAATGTGTTTATATGGCGCGGTGTTAAATAGAACTTGTGCGATGATCAAGTTAACAGCAACACATGCCACATTAGTTTGACCATTTTTATCAAAATCTGTTTTGTAGCTTTCGTTTCAATGTCGTTTGTTATGATACAAATTTGGAATATCTTTCGTTGTACTTAGGTCTACTGTGTGTGTGTATATACCTTAGTATATATCAATGACTGTAACATCTCTTACAATTCCAGACTAAAGTGTGAACTTGATGATCAAAATTTTAAAAAATTATCCTACTAAAATGATATTTTACTAAAACAAGATTTACAGATTAATTAAACTAAAATTAAGAACGTAAACGTAAGTGAGGATTGTGTGAACAGCATTTAGAGCAAGGGGAGTATGAAGTTGTGCGAACAACTTCAATACATCAAGAGAGGGTTAGCGTCGCCGGGGAGGAAGAGCTCTCCTTTATGCAATTACCTTTCGCTTTTCCTCTAAGAATACTTGCAAAACTGAAAGGATTATTTATCCACAATGCAATTTTAATAATGATGTTAAGGACTTTAATTAAATTCTTTTCGTGCTTTTGAGAAATGATTTTAGTATATAAGTAATCCAATAATTAAAAGAGTCGTCTTCACTTTAGCTAATTATATATTTATACTAGAGCTCTCATACCTTCAAATTTTGAAAAAGTAAAATTATAACTCACAGTCACGTCGAAAAGTAATGAAATTTTTCTTACTTTTAAAATTGTTGCACTAATACAGTTTATTTTTACTGATACAGTAACTCAATAACGGCTCTATATCCAACCTTATACAAAAAAAAAAAAAAACAAATTTTTAACGATAAATTTTGATGAAACAAGGAAATGTGGAGGAATGTTTTTAGTGTTTTATAGCGGTGAAGATGGCTCTAAATAAAATACAGTATACTGCATTAAAACTGCATTTATGCGTTTAATAACAAAAATAACAGATTCTACCTTTTTATAATAAATAATACAGCGCACGATTTTCTTTTGTTTACTACTTTTAAACATTTCTATGAATCAAAGTGTTATATATTTTCCAGAATTTAATCTTTCAATGTATATTGCCCAGTTTTTTTTTCGAAACAAAGCACCTTGCTTTGTTTCATAAACTGTAAAGTTACTTAAATTGCTGTTGAAGTTAAATTTAAATTAGTTAGGCTAGACTAATAGATGAACATTGACACCAGTGTGTAGAACATTGTTATATCCGATGTCGGGTGTAATAACGGTTTGTGGACGCCAAACGCCAGACAGTAAGTTAATAACAATGGATACAGTTGGGCCGATGGCCAAGTCCGACGCTGCGAGACGAGTTGTTGTTTACCGCCGTGCAAATAAGCATATAGTGAGATGTGCGTGTTCTGTACTACGGTATTTGTTTGGTAAACATGCAGTGTTAACGTTCAGTGGTACATTATATTTCGTACATTTAACTGTTTAGAAGTAGTTACGTAAACGTTTTACGTACTTTTCCATCGGTTAATTGCAATATTGTATAAACAGATTTAACATAAATAAGTTTGTGCATGACTGAATTTACAATGAGTAAGAGAATTAATATATAAATAGAGCATAGAAATAGAATAGATTGTAGGTCTCAATTAAAAATTTTGAAAAGAATACTCCTATAAAGTAGTAATTAAACTCTACAAACCATTATAAAATCAGTTGCGGAGTTACCCCGTGGTTATTTTACTTCATTTATCCAAATGTGCTAAAACACAACCGTCTTAGGCGCCATGTCAACCCTTATCAGCATCAGCAATGCCTACGAGGTGTTGGAGGGGCGCCGGGAGATATTCTCCAAATTGACAATGGCTCTCTTCCTACCGATAATACTTTATTTTTCATCAGAGAAGTATGGTATATTATTGTACTGGTACTGTATTCCTAAATAAGGTTAATCATAACGGATACGTAAGTTTTTTGCCAAATAGAATGTGCAAATGCGTTTTATAGGATTAAAACATCTTAAGAGTCTTCATCACCCCTGCAAAAAGCGTCGAAAACATGCGTTCGTAGTCCCCTGTTTCGGACGGCATTTTTTAACCGATTTTATTGACAGTGGTCTTAAACTGTTCAGGAAGAGTGTCCGCGTGTTTCTATTACCTCATAATAATAAAAAACGTACATTGAAGTACCTAAAAATACAGTTAAAAAGGGGAGAAATTACTTGATATTCAACAATTTTTTAAAATAGTTTTAAGAAACCATATCGAAAAAACGAGGTACAAGAGACACGCAGGCACTCTTTCTGAACAGTTTAAGACCACTTTCAATCAAATCGGTTAAGAAATGTCGTCCGAAACAGGGGACTACGAACGCATGTTTTGAGCAAAAACGGGGTCTGCGAGTTTGCCTGTTCGAGGCGCTACTAGCCTTTTCGCAAACGTCGTCTTTCTCACTAACACAAGCACACACACACATAAACATTATCGCATTATAAATCACTCAGTGATGTTGGGGGACACATTCCTTGTATTTATTTGAATACTTCTTTATCCATCTAAATTACTCGTACAATTCAATTTTAGAACACGTATGTTTATACAGCACTATGGTTGATTGGCGATTGTTTTTTATGTACTCAAGACGAGCAGTACATTATTTGCACTATACTGGTTTTTACAGTACATAATACAGAAAACTAGTAATGTATAAGTTTATTTTCAACTTCTCACAGATGAGATTCAAATTTTAATCTTACAAACAAATAGCCTAAACCGTTCATCAATTTTTCTATTGGCAGTGTTAACAAATACTGTAACACCGCAAATGCGCGGAATACGGTTCCGCCTGATACCACACGAAGGAAATTTCTTTTTATAAGGCCGGCGACACACTACTGGACTTCCCATCAGACCGTATATCGGACCAAGCATCGTACCGAACATTACATCGTAAAGGGACGTAAATTTACTCCGAACATTTCGCCGAGCAAGACATCGGACCGAGCATCGTAGGCCTCCCGTACATTACATCATAAAGGGACGTAAATTTACTCCGAACATTTCGCCAAGCAAGACATCGGACCGAGCATCGTACCGGACAAATCCACCAAGCGAGGTGAAGGAAGTTTATAGAGGGATAGGGAGAGCGTGAGTCAGGGCGGTAGATGATGGGGTGGAGAAGGGAGGGGCTTTCCATCCCGAGCGTTCGGGGCCACGCTCGGTACGGCGTTCTTAGCAAAATTGACCTTGACACACTACTGTACATCGGACCGTACACCTGACCAATCTTTTTTTGATGTTTCGCCCCAAATCAGCCTCCAGTGCGCTCGGTCCGATGTACGGACCCCTGACACACTTCCGGACTTGCTGTTTGTTTTTGCTCGGTACAATGCTCGGTCCGGTGAAAAGTCAGGTAGTGAGTCGCCACCTTAAAAAACAAATCCCTCACTCATTCATTACTAATCATCAAATTTTTTCGATACGCAGGAGAGTTGAAATTTGGTACACTGATTTGTTCAGTTCTCAATAGGATAACGTGATGATGAAGCAATTAAAAAGACAAATAAATCTTATACAGTTCTGTTTATAAGGGAAAAATTATTTATTTTTTAGGGAAAAATTATCTCATCTGAGCAGATTTCATCATCATCCGGAATATTTTGTTAGCCTATACAGTTGTTCTAATAAAATACTGACATTTGCGTTTGAATTTTCAAAATTATGATCGGCTGATTTAATTACTATATTTAATTACTTTGATTATGTATTTTATTCTTAGACTCTAGGCCAGAGTCTCTTTGACCACTATACAGGGTGTCCAGCTTCCACCTTTACAAACTTTTCCAGGTTATTAAGCATGTAAAAACAAACAGAAAAATCATATAAACATATGTCCGGAAATGCTTCGTTAAGCCGCTAGCCGCCATTTTGTTTTTTACACTTAAGAATTTTTATTTCCGTAACGGGTTGATGTATTGAATTCATATTTAGCATGTACCTTAATCACACCAATGCTCATTTTTAGAAAAAATATTATTTTTTTCCGATTTATATTTTCAAAATGGCGGCAATTTTAAATTTTTAAACTCAAATATCTCAAAAACGGCAAATTTTATGAAAATGTTACAAGAGACAAAAAAGTCGACAAATTAAATTATCTAAACATTGACACCAAGTTTGAAAGGATCCGACAACAAATAACAGAGTTATTGAGATTTTTCTCTTAAAATAACCTAAATTAGCATTAATCATAGTGCAAAATCAGTGTTTTTCTGCAAGAAAACCACAATAACTCCGTTATTTGTTCTTGGATCCTTACAAACTTAGTGTCAATGTTTAGATAATTTAATTAGTCAACTTCTTTGTCTGTCGTAACATTTTTATAAAATTTACCGTTTTTGAGATATTTGAGTTTAAAAAATTAAAATTGCCGCCATTTTGAAAATATAAATCGGGAAAAAATAATATTTTTTCTAAAAATGAGCATTGGCGTGATTAAGATACATGCCAAATATAAACTCAATACAACAAACCGTTACGGAAATAAAAATTCATAAGTGTAAAAAACAAGATGGCGGCTAGCGGCTTAACGAAGCATTTCCGGACATATGTTTATATGATTTTTCTGTTTGTTTTTACATGCTTAATAACCTGGAAAAGTTTGTAAAGGTGGAAGCTGGACACCCTGTATAATTAGAGCCTTCCATGGTCTGAGAGAAAAGAGGTACGGTCGCACATGTCATTCAAATTACAATTATTTTATACTGCTTTACAGAAAAAAAACATTAAAAGTAAAATCCAGTGAAGCCATTATGCTGTACAAATTTAACTTACTATTGTAAAAAAGCGGCACCGAAAAACACAGCTTGATATTTCGACTTTCAAACACTGAGGCTAGAAACATAAATAAAAACAACTTCATGGTTCCAAGAAATTAGTAAACAAAATTGTAATTTAAATTAGGCTATTTAATTATGTATATTACGAGTTATAAGTATACGAGTATAACTCGTATAACTCTTTCATAGTTCGGTTAATTCGAATAAAATTATCACTACGAACTACGAACGCATGTTTTGAGCAAAAACGGGGTCTGCGAGTTTGCCTGTTCGAGGCGCTACTAGCCTTTTCGCAAACGTCGTCGTTCTCACTAACACAAGCACACACACACAATCATTATCGCATTATAAATCACTCAGTGATGTTGGAGGACACATTCCTCGTATTTATTTGAATACTTCTTTATTATCCATCTAAATGACAATTCAACTTTAGAACACCTGTGTCCATACAGTACTATGGTTCACTGACGATAGTTTTTTATGTAGGGAAAGACGATCAGAACATTGCGCAATACTGGTTTATAAAGTACATAATACCGAAAACTAGTAATGTATAAGTGTATTTTGAACCCCTCACAGATGAGATTCAAATTTTAATCTTACAAACAAATAGCGTACACCATTCTTCAATTTTTCTAATAGCAGTGGTTACAAGTAAATAGACTTATAACCTATTTTTTAGACACCGGAAGTGCGCGAAATACGGTTCCGCTTGATACCACCTCACTGAAGTGAAGGAAATTCCTTTTATAAGACACACTACTGGACTTTCCACCGGACCGAGCATCGTACCGAGCATTACCGTTACCGTGCAGGGACGTAAACTTAATCCGAACATTTCGCCGAGCAAGACTGGACTGAGCATCGTACCGGACAAATCCACCGAGCAAGGTGAAGGAAATATAAGAGAGGGATAGCGTGAGTGAGTGAGAGCGCCAGATGTTGGGGCGGAGAGGGGGGCGGCTTTCCATACCGAGCGTTCGGGGCGACGCTCGGTACGGCGTTCGGAGAAAAATTGGCCCTATATATCGTCGCTTTCCAGGCATATGGTCGTATCTCATTTTCAGTGATTTTTCAGGAGAGCAGAAAAATAAAAACCACACCTACATTTTGCTTCAAAGATTCTAAATGAATGGACTTAGAAACTTTATTTATAGGCTAGTATTGCATGATACCCTAAACTTTAAAGTACACGCCAAGAGATTTGGAAATATATATATATATATATATATATATATATATATATATATATATATATATATATATACTTTGTAAATTATATATATATATATATATATATATATATATTTTTAAATGTGCAGAAGTTGATGGTCCTATGTAACGTTCAACATTATGAAGGTCCATGGGACATACCGTTTTTAAAAAGTACAGAATAGATTCCACAGAGTATATAACGCTATTCTGGGACTATAAACCCTTCCGAACTTTTATATTCACTGAAAATTGTTTATACTCTATAAATAAAATTATTACAGGATTTGTTGGTCCCTTGCGAAAACTTCGGAAAATGCTGTTCCTGTATAATACACCGCGTATAATGATTCTCATCATGCTGGTCCATTGCAAAATGTGATTTTGGAGGGGATGAGGGGGAATTGAAGTATAAAAAGTGTATAATCTACGTCATCATCTTGGTCCACTTAGGTCTAAGTAACCAAGAAAGTGGTTTTATTTATAGTAATGAATACTGGCAAGCTAGTATTACCAGCAGCATGAAAGTGATATTCAACAATTAAATTACACTAGGGGGCCCGTGCAGCGCAATGCGCTGCATTTATTAGAGTATACCTGGTGATCAAACCTAACTCCATGTTAATTTTTCTAGTGTCTATATACGCCAGTGGCATTTTTTAACGTTTTGACGGGGAACGGTCCAAACCGTAGATAGTCTTGTTACTATCTAACATCGACCAGTTGTTAGAAAGCATCATTAATTAAATGATGATGAACAGAGTTACTTTGAATATAAATCAAACTATAGTGAAAATCAGATTAAACATTATTGTTGTTTCATCAATCGATCTTCATTACTAATTTTCCAACTTAACAATGTGATAGTGTTGAGATTTGGTGGTTGTTCTTTTGGATCTAAATTAGCTAAGATTACGTAGTTGTTCTTTTGCCGATTTGTCTTAGGGCCTCTGTCTAAACACTCCTATAAAATTTAGAATAAATTCACAGATGTTGGATCTACATAGTTCAACAAACATAAAACGTAATGACAACAGAATAAAAATCAACATTTCATTACAACTCCCCGGTCCTAAGAGTTGTGCAGCACTCCACTACGGCTGTTTTGTAGTACTGTATGAGGTACCAAGTCATCAAAATATGGAATGTGTCCACATTACTATTTTTATAAAGAACTAAATCCTCTTGAACTCAACTGTCTATGGCACTACAAAATTTAAATTAAGAAATCATAAAAATTAAGAGAATCTACATCTTTGTTGGTGTGGTCCATTTTAGTTTTATGTGCTTTAAATTTTGGTTAAAATTTATCTTTATATAAACCATTTTTGTAATAAGCTTTTTTTATATAGTGGAGGTAAAAAACTTTAAAATGTCTCTTTTAAACAGGTGTTTCAATATGTGTAGCTTTCTGCATTAAATTTTTTTGTAGTAAACAAACAAATTATTGTGCCTACAACCAACCATCACTTTTCCTTAATTTTCCTGTAAATTATATAGTTCACAGCAGTTTGAAAACACATGCACACAAATTTAGTTCTATTTTAATATTTGTCACCTTCCGTTATTGTTTCAATACTAATCGGACAACCCACCCAGATCAAAAATTTCAATTTCCTAAATTAGTTCATACAGTAAAATTAAATGTTCTAGGGTTAAGTTACTAATCTTATTTTTGTGCCCATATAGGCCTACACGTAAATAAAGCCTTCAAACAAAGTCTACCCGCTACATTTTGAGAAAAGGTTAAAACCTCAGATTAGACACTCCTCGTATTAAAGTATGAAATTGTGTTGATATTTCAGTACCAGTTAAACTTACTTTTATTCACCTTTTAACATATTTGAATGTTTGTTTAACTATCAACAGCTGTTTTATTTAGCAATTGAATATAAATTGTTCCCCATGTTAATCTTATGGACAAAAACTGAACTTTGAGAGATTCCCGTGAGCTTCAGAATTAAAATATCAAAAATCTAAAACCTTATTGCAAAACTACGAACTGAGACCATTCTTTAGACACCTCAAACTTTAAAATTGGTCCAGAAATAAGGGAGGAGTGTTAACAAAAAAAGGGCATCACGTATTATATATATAGATATCTATCAATCGTTTTTTTTTAAGTTTAAGAAAAAAAGTTGTTTCATACTTATTGCATGAAGCTGAAATTAAATATTTTCTAGAAATAAAACAAGTTAAAAGTGAATTAAAATTTGGCATAATTTGTTGAGATGTATATGTTTAAAATACCATGTGTTAAAAAGACCTGGATGAGTAAAATATTTCTTTTATTTGTCATTTTACATAAACACAATTTGTTGTGAGTAGATTTTAAGCGTAAAAAATAAATACTCATTGAGAATGACGTGTCATATCACATGGAAATTTACCGATAAGAGAAAGTACAAACTAAAGGAATCTTTAAAATCTTAATGTTTTGTACTTATGTCTTCTAATGCTTACATTAAAAATGTCTTTAAGTAGAAAAGCATTGCTACAAACTCAACTAGAAACTAGAAATAAAGACCCAGTCAAACATGGAGGGCGATCAAATATTGCATTAATTAAAATCCGCCAACCTGCAAGAGAAGAAGCATTGTAAATTCTCAAGAGGAATGTTTGATTTTAAGTTTAATGCGGTAGCCTTCTGACGGATGCGTTTTGGAGTTGACCATGCTTTTTATACTTGAATTATCTTCATTTGGTTGCTTGGGGGTATTAACATACGTTTAGAAATATTGACTTATATCTATATCATTTGAAAGGAAACTTTAATACCTAGATCCCTATGAAATCGACAATTTTATTTTATTGATTGTTTGATTAATAAACAACAAAGTAATCTTAACATTAACCGGCTTGACATGAAATAATGGATTTTTACTCTGAATGATTACAATCACACGTCCATAAGGATCATAGCTCGTTTTGAACATTAAGTTTTGTTTAAAATAAGCTCAAGGATATATCTTTATTTCATTTTATTTAAATTTAATGCTCATTCATTTATTAGTACCACTTATCACAGAATTAACTTTGACGGGCATTTAATGTCGGGGGCCAGGATGGTTGAACTTCAACTATTACTACCTGTAATATAGCGGAGTGTATGCTGGCTGTTTTGTTACATCCTTAAGTAAATATTGTATTTATTTAGACCTGCTTGTTATTAATATGAACCACTTGCTAACACTGTAATACATTGCAAAAAAGTATTACCTCATTTGCAGTTTTCATAATCTTGGAAATATCATGATTAAAAGAATAATTAAAAATGCAACCGAGTAAATATTTCAAGGTAGATGAAGTATGGGATTAAATGTCCAACGCAAACCATTCTTTTTCATAGTTCAAGACCTCATGTAAAAAAAACCTAACAGTGAGGATTCCCAAACATTCGAAAACAATATCAGACTCATTAAATGAAGTTAAAATTGTAAACTATGTAATAAAACAATAAAATTCGTAAAGTAGTATAAAACAATGAATTATGGATATTTATGTTTTAATCCAATTTTTCATTACATAGTTTTCCAGACGGACAACTTATTTTATATTTATAATAATGTTTTCATAAGTTTTTTTGGTGTTTTCCACAACTATAATATAATTTTATTAATTTGTTATGAAACAAAGTTCTTTAAATTCATTATTGCTTTGAGTTATTTCTTTACTACTTTTAAAACACTTAAAATTTTAAAAAATTAAAAATAGAATCCCCAAAGAATGTTTTTATTAACAACGCCTCCGTATTTTTCGATAAGCTTTTCATTATGCTATTTAATACGCTAAGGGGTTTTTGTCTTTAGGGTTTTTCCTCCTACAATTTTCAGCCGATTTTCAAGTTTTTGGTGTCGTTGGATAGGGCTTGGTCTGGAGCTGTTTCCATCAATTACTGATGGGAATCGGACTGAAAATAAAAGCACTATCCACCATTGAAATCTCAAAATTTCCCATTAAAATAACATTGGGGTTGAATAAAGCATTTTAAACATCTGTTAATAATCAGCTGTAAATATTTTTCTAGTTATTGGTTATTGCAAATATTCACATTATTGGGTTGGTCGGATGTCATTGATTTAGAGCTAAAGTAACATTTGTACTGTACTGAAATAAACTGCTTGATTTCGAGCAACACGTATACTAGTATCCTTTAAAAATAAAATATTAATGATCTCATTCATTTCTGTTTATCACATAGTTAATTGAATTTTTCTTACTTTTTTTCTTATTGGCGTATAAGATGAACGACGTGAAAATAATTTATATAACAATTATATGAATGTTACTTAAAAAATACACAATAAAAGATAAAAGGAATAAAAAGTAGTTCAATTACTAATTACTAGGAATCGCCCATGGTTGAAATTCGGCCAAAAATTAAGTTTATCTTGAGCCAATTAGTCTTAAAATGTTTTATAATTCAAACATATGTTCTTCCTGATTTGCTGGAATTTTTTTTACAACAGCTGTTTAATGATCCTTCTCTCATAAGATTAACATTACAACTTTTAACACCAGGAGGGCGTAGCCCTGGGGGCAAATGTAAATTATAATAGGATTCTGCTCATCTACAGGACTACATTTCTGATGGTATTCGCGGATTTCTCCTACGATGCACACAAGCTGAGAAATAGGGATGAAAAGAAACATGCTTGCCTATTAATATCTACTAGGGATCGCCTCCTGATCGAAATTCGACCAAAATTTCAGTTGATCTTGACCAAAGAAGTTTACAAACATCTTATAACTGAAACATCTGTCCTTCCTGTTTTCCTATCAGTTGTTTTTACAACAGCTGTTTAATGATTCAATGAATTATCCTTTATCCATAAAATTAACATTGGAACTTTGAAAGCCTGTGGGTCGTAGCCCTGAAATCAGATGTGAATTTGTATGGGATTCTGCTCACCTACAGGACTATGCCTTTTTAACGGTATGTGCGGATTTCTCCTGCGATGCACACGAGCTGGGAAAAAAGAGGAAACGAAACATGCGTACCTAATAGGCCCTCTTTAAAATACTTAATCCCAGACAAGGAAGTAAACAGTGAGACTGCCGTGCGCCACGCGCTGCCGACCGCGTTGAAACTTTTGTCTTGAATCTATTTTCATCAAGTATAAGTCGTAAATCAATAAAAAATTGAAAAATTCAATTGCTGCTCTCAAAATGACATATTTTGATAGTTCCTCTGATGTAAAGAAATTTTAATCGCCGGTTAAATTTTTTATGTAATGTATTAAAACTAGTACAAAAAAAATATTCTAATATTTTATTTTAAATAAATTTTTTGAGAAAAAAAAATATTTATAACTGTATTGTCATAGTTATAATTCAATGCCCCATGCTCATGAAAAGCTAAGCATTTTTATCTCAATCTTAACTGCATTTAATTGAAACTTATTTGATCAGCAAACATTTAATGTTTTTGCACTCAAAATCACGATTTCGTCTTTCTGTCATCTACTGCTATGGCGGATTTCGTTTCAACTGCTTTAAAGAATCAGCTATCACCCGTCTATTGGTCTCATGTGGTTGTTGCTTAGAAAATCCGAAATACTTTGAAATTAGACACGCTACCCTCATATTGTGGCGGCACGGAATGGGTGGAGGTTATCGCAAGGACGGTTTTTATAGAGGATGTGCGTAATGCTATGGACATCCGGCGTTAAGCTGTTTTGATAATTCGCACCTTCGGCCGAAAGATATCATCATCAACATCAGAGAGGTGTTTTGAAATTAATGTCGACTGGGCATACAAGGAACTAAATTTCCATTATATAAGCATTATATATTTACATAGCGTTGTCTACTTCATATTCCAAATTTTTAGCAAATATTTTTTTTCATTTAGATTTGGATATAGTTTTAAAACACAATATTTTATCTAAATTAGTTGTATGTATCATACTGAAATAGTAGTTTTCATTAATAAGATGGAAAGTGAAATTTTTCTGTGCGTATTAGCGTTTCAGGACTAAGGCGAAGGCAAGCTTGGATTAAGTGACTAAGCACAGAAAATACATTGTCTGTTTGAGTGATGAACAAAGTTTTTCATCACATTGCAAAAATATAAAATTAATAACTAATCCTAATATAAATAATTTACAATTTCATCATTGTAACTTACATTTAGTAGGCTGGTTGACTTCCATCTTAATTTAAATATTCTTAAAATTAGCTATGTAAGTGGAATGAATGAAATGCCGATATAAAGTATGTAAAATGTAGGCTGCAAGTAGGTTTTTTTTAACATTTTAGTCTTATTCTTTTGGATTTATAAGATTTTTGCTTAGAAGAAAACTTTTTCATCACACTGCACAGAACAGCCGTTTTATGGCTTGTAATTAGACCACAAATTAGGTGTTTTCTGTAACCTTTTAAAAGTACAAAAAATATGTTGATTTTTTCATGTGCTAACCTCAAAATTCAATTTTACTTCAGCAGAAATCGTACTAATCCAAAACAAATAAGACTAAAAAAAAAAAAAAAAAAAAAAAAAAACACTTTTAGGCTACAGTTTAAATGCAATTTTTTACATTTTATTTACATATCAGCTGTCTTTAAGACATATTTAAATTCAGAAAAAAATTATTGGTTAAGAAGACCAATAAACTCAGAAATCACATTAAAATAAAAAATATCAAAATTAATAACTCGGTGTCTTATTTTACTTGAGATTGCAGTGCATGGCGATCTCATTTTTATCCAGCAGTAGCTAGAATAAGTCTCGTTCAGGTTTCGATGGAGGGGGTAAGCGGGATGATGCCACACATTTCCCCTAGATTTCTCGTCCTAATTCCATCAGAGACCAACATCTTCTGGTTTTACAAAATATAAAATTTACAATAACACGGATGTTGTTGGTCTACTTTAATGGCGGGCTTTGTAAAAACGGTCACATAGTGCTGGTCCACTTAAAAAACAAGATGGTGGTTTTATAAACTTGATCATATCAAGCTGGTCGGACCTGCTTAATGTAATGGTGGACCATGAACTGCTATCAGACCTGCTATGTTCTGCAGAGAAATAGAGGGTGGACCATCAATAGTGGGGTTTTTATATCTATATATATATATATATATATATACTTTGTAAATTATATATATATATATAAACAAGATACGACAGTTCGACCGAATAGGCCTACATTATGCAAGGTTATACTAGGCAAGGTCAAAATTATAGTTCAGACGAAAAGTCGTATCTTGAGATACGACGCCTTTTTTGACTGGGTTGTATCAGGCAAACAGTCGTATCATTAATTGATACGACCTTTCGTCTGATTTTAATTTACAATTTTTTTTAGATAGGCTACGACTCATAAACCATAGCCTGTATCTTCTAAACTAGGAGGGAGAGACATACGACGATTCGTGTGATGTGTAGAGGCTGTCTGGGAGATTCAAAAACTGTCGTAACCTAAAAATCCAATTTTTTGAGATACGACCTTATGCCTGGAAGGCGACGATATATACTCTGACACACTTCCATACATCGGACTGTACACCGGAACAATCTTTTCTTTGATGTTTCGCCAAAAAACCGCCTCTAAAACGCTCATTACGATGCTCGGTCCGATGTACGGACCCCGGACACACTACCGGACTTGCTGTTTTTTTGACGGTACGATGCTAGGTCCGGTGAAAATTCAGGTAGTGTGTCGTCACCTTAAAAGGCAAATCCCTCACTCGTTCATCACTAATCCTCCAATTTTCCGTTACACAAGAGAGTTAAAATTTGGTACACTGATTTGTTCAGTCCCAAGTAGGATAACCTAATAATGCAGCAATTAAAACGCTAATAAATCTTTAGTTCTGTTGATAATTCTAGGAGGTAAAAAATATCTCATCAGAGCTGATTTCATCATCAACCGAAATATAGTTTGTTATAGTTGGTCTAATAAAAATACCGACATTTGCGTTTGAATTTTCAAAATTATTATGATTTTTTTTTTAAAGAGGTTGGCGGACCTCTTTTTGCCTTACTTTGCCCCGTCCACATAGACTATTGATCTGTGCGTGGATCGTATTAGACAAAGTAAGGGGGTGAGCCGCTACAGTACAAGGTGAAAGGTACTGATAAAAGTTCACTGGCAGAACGCGGATTCGAACCCTCGACATCGCTGCCATGGTCCCGAAGTCCGGCGCGCTAACCACTACGCCACCGACTCACCCTTATAATTATAATCAACTGATTATAATTAATTACATTAATTATGTATTTTATTCTTAGACTCTGGGCCACTAAATCACTATTTTGAGACAGAGTCTCATTGACCACTATTCGATTAGAGCCTTCCATGGTCTGAGAGAAAAGCGGTAAGGTCGCACATGTAATTTCAAATTACAATTATTTTATACTGCTTTAGTTATGACATAAAAAAACCTTAAAAATAAAAGTGAAGCAATTAAGCTGTATAAATTTAACGAACTGTTGTAAAAGAGCGCGGCACCGAAAAACACGCTGATGTTTCGAATTGCAAACACTGATGCTAGAAACGTAAATTAAAACAACTTCATGGTTCTAATCAATTAGTAAACAAAATTGTAATTTTAATTAGGCTATTGAATTTAATATATTACAAGTTACTAGTTTAATATATACGTTAATACTATAAAATCAATAATATTTTAAAATGTGTTTTTGTATATGAAATTTTTCAAAAGAATGATTGTTTTTTCGATTGCAAAGGCAATTTCCGCACCTGATATATCGCCCGATGGAGAGTTTATTTAATTGACAACTCTAAAATAAACAAAAACTTTATTGCTGTAGGACAATACATGCACTGTATTGCATAGCATACGTCAGAATAGTGTGATTTGCACAGGATATTAGGTTTGAAACAAAAAAAATATATTGCATATTAGTACCAGGGCAGCCAGTGTTAAAATTTACTAGATTCACTCAGAGAGGACTCAAGCCTATGTCTCCCCTGAGTTGTGATTCTTGCACACGTCCACCGAGTAAAACACGTTTGACACTACAAAGCGTCGATTCCAATGTAATATAATAATTGAAGACCATTAATTAATTTTAATTGCTGCTAAATTTTAATCGGCTGTAATGAATAGGAAGAGTTCGAGCCTAATAATTTGAAATACTCTTCAACAAATCGCTTGTATAAAAAATCCCTGCAGAGAGTCGATGTGAGAGTATTATATTTATTTGAGATTTACACACGAGTAAGTTATAAGTAACGGGACAAGTTTAAGATAATGTTTAAATATGGGAAAGAAAGCGGCACTCTTATGAGTCTGCGGTACCCGCCATATTGGATATTTACTCCCTTCGGATTAATGTTAAATTTGAACGTTCGCTACGCTTTTAATATTGGTCGAAAACGATTATATTTATGTTATTTTAAAGGAAATTTTCATACATATGGATCTATCTATGAAATCAATAGTTTTATATTGTTGATTGATTTGTTTGATTAATAAAAGAAAATATTATTAACTTTTTTCGAATATGGGCGCGTCTTTAGTAGGCTATATACCTACTATATATAGTTCCCTAGGTATTAAAATTCCCTTCAAACTTAAGTAAATGAATATTTTTAGACCAATATTAATTAAAGGCGTAGCGAATGCCATGTTCTAAATCCTACCATTCATCCATTAATAATGTAAGAATAAAAATTCAAGAAGGGGGTACTGCAGACTCACCCACATCGCATAACAAATAATAAATACAGTTAAAAGAGTGGGCTGGTTAAAAAGGGTGTAAAATTTGTCAAATGAAGCGGTACAGTAATGTACGTGTCCAGCAGTGCAGGAGCGGTATACAGTAGGCCTACAGTGTGGGCCACACGGCGAGGCATATTTATGTGACAATAAATAACAGTTTAAGGCCTATTTTGCCAGACGCGTCTCGTGCGTCTGACGCTCCGCGATGATCGCTCCGCGTCAATCGCTGCCCTCTGCTTTACATTGTTTCAGGTTAGTCTATTTTGCCAGACGCGTCTATCGCGTCAGCCGCCAGCGTCTGTAACTGAGCCGCTAGCGTCTGACGCGGCCCTCTGCTCCTAGAGCAGACGGAGACGCAGTCGCTCGCGTCTATTGGTGGAAGATTGGGTATATTAAGTGAAGCCAACGTCAATTTTGGACACAATTCTCACTAGGAAAGCGATGCAAACCTTCGTCTAGATACCTTGAGAGGTAATTTGTTAATAACAGCATTTAAAAAAGAACTCTTTCTAATAATTAATGTTTTTAAGGGTTTTTTTTGCTACTTTTCCCAATTGCAATTAGGTTTGATAATTACACTGTATAAAAACTATGTTCCGAAAGTGTTGTTATTTATTATTTTTTCCTAACTAAACTAAAAGGTTCAAAACCTTTTGATCCATGGGTTAAAATGCGCTTTCTTTTTATTATTAAAATGAAAGAAGGCTGAAATTTTGTGCATATATTATCCTTTTTTCTACATGATTAAAACTTACCATGAAGTTAGAGCAAGCTGGGGTTTTTTTTATTAAGGATGCCGTATACAACTAATTTTCGATTAAACTTTGCTTGTGTTGAACTGTGTAACATCAAGCCTGAAAAACTCAGAAAACTTGGACTCATCAGAACGTAGGTGATTTTCTATAATTTTTTTATGTTAATATACTTCTTCAGATTTCTTTAAAAACATACAATGCTCTTCTTTTCTGGGATCACACAGCATTTCTAAAATTAGCTACCTCCTCATTTAATAAATACTTCATTTTTTTAAATACCGGTACTCATTTTACAAACAGCCCCAACACCACTCCTTACACCACCTAGACAACCAGTGACAGATCTAATAATCGCAACGAATAGACGCGTCTGGCAAAATAGCCCCCAGCGATCGACGCTGAGCGATCATCGCTCTAGCGATCATCGCAGAGCGTCAGACGCACGAGACGCGTCTGGCAAAATAGGCCTTTAGCCACTAGCCGCTGCATGGCCAGCCCAATCTGCCCAGCCCTGTCCTTATCTTATATTCCTGGTAGTAAATTGAGACGGTGGCCACGCGATATTTTTTTTTCTCTGAGATTAACCAAAACAAAAAATATATATTCCCCACTAAACGAGGTTTAAATCAGGAAAAATAAGCGAAAATGTATATTTTTTCCCTATAAATATAAAATCCATTTATTAAAAAAGAATAGAGGTAGCTTAAATATTCTCTTACAACTATCCGTAAATGTATTAGACTAAAAATTGTATATATATAAAAAATACAAATTTACAAAATTTGTGTTTACTGATAAACATCACAACAGTTAAGTCGGTTTCAAAGGACCTATATATGTCAAAGTGCGGCTCCTTTGTACAAGCTCCGCGGGCGTTAGGTAATTGTATAAAGCAGATTTTTTCCCCTTTCGCGGAGTTGATGTATTAGGAGTCTGGGAGAACTTCATAGTACTTCCTTGAGCTCTCGTTGTTATCTCGCTTCCCCGGCCCTGACTAGCGAAACCAACCAACCGTGCATCGACTTGGCTTGCGTTAACTACACAATTCATAACGCTCCACGTGATTATTTTCATCGTCCTTAAAATCTGTTTAAGGAGTAGTAATTATCATGTTCAAAAATTAACTTAACAACTGATACATAGCCTACTTGTAGAAAATTAATATTGCGTGGTTGTAGTTTTAGTTTTAAATATATATTACTCCCAGCATTTAATAGATTTTTCAGATGTTTCCATGGTGTGTACTGTTCTAAATCACAAAATACAACTACCCAGACCAGAGGTTTAGTCATGGAATAAAATATATATAGTAGGAAAACCAAGGGTTTTTGTAAAAAAAAGTCAACATTGATGCATTAAAGGGGATTTCTTGTTATTGTTAAAAAAACTTATGACACTTTTTATATTAATTTCACGAATTTTATTATTTTATAATACCAGACAAACATAAAATAAGTCTAAAGATGATATCGCGCGAAATTTTTTGACAACAGTAACAACTAATGTTTGACCACATTTTTCACAAGATATTTCGAAACCATTAGTTATCTTTGAAAATCATAAATTAATGTATACTAGAGATCGCCTCTTGATCGAAATTCGAACAAAATTTCAGTTGATCTGGACCCAGGAAGCTTAAAACATCTGCTCTTCCTAATTTTCTAGCAGTTGTTTTTACAACAGCTGTCTAAAGATTCATTCAATTCTCCTTTCTCCATAAGAATAACATTGGAACTTGAAAGGCTGTGGGGCGTAGACCTGGAGTCCGATGTGTATTAGAATGTGATTCTGCTTATCTACAGGACTATACCTTTCTAACGGTATGCGCGGATTTATCCTACGATGCACACGAGCTGAGAAAAAAAAAGGAGGAAATGAAACCATGCTTGTGTATTAATATATAGATTGTACATGTCAGTATGTCTAGTACTGAAAATGTTTACTCCTATCAGTATTTAACCAGTATAATGATATTAATAAAGGGATACTATGTTTTTCTTGTCGTAATTTTAAAACGGTGTGTACCAACAATTAACAAAGTAAGCATGATGCATGTTTTATTATCCTAAGCACACCACCACTGGATGCAGATATTGCAGCTGCCTGTCCCAACCATGACAAGCGTGGTTGCGGTACTAAATTTCCTGCAAACACACAACATTGCTCGGCCAGCCTCACGGTCGCAGCCGAATAGTTGGGATTGTTGTCGCTGACAACCTGTATAGAGCATTACGTAATACCGACATTCTATATCATTTAAAAATAACAAAATAAAAATAAACTAAGTTATCGATTGTTTACCATAAAATGTTACGGGAACACAATTTATTTTTATTTTTATATAACACAATTTTATTTTTATATATGTTAAACTATACATTTACCTTAGGTTTTTTATTCACCAAGGGGACACATTCCGTTAGATAAATGGCACGTCAATTAATTATCTCCTCAATTGTTACACAGTAGGGTCTTCTTCATTCTCGCTGATGACAGTGGCTAAAACCAATTGTAACTGTATTTGCAATAAAGCGTGTCATGGATACTTTAAATTTAAATTAAATTTAAGTTTAAATTTAGATTAAATGTAAATACTTTATAAAGTTTAAGACAAATGAAAAAAGGTTTTTTAATTTTTTTATTTTAAATAATTTTGAGGTGTTTACAGTATGCCCAGCGTAAAATGATATATTGAACATTTTAAGTAGGAGTGGAGATGTTTGGTGTGTGCGGTGGCGCGTGCACGAGAGGTGCGAGGAGGTCGTCTATTTCCGTCGCGGCGCTGGATGATGGGTTTCGCAACTCAGTCACAATCGGCAGTCAAGGCCGAAACTATACACTACACTACACTAGCTCACTACACCGCCACTACCTGCTCTGCTGTCACAGGCTGCTTCTACAGTACTACCGCGGACGCGGCATTCACTGACACGTTTACTATATTTATTCAATTCGTCTATTGTATACGTATCAATTGGATGATGGCCTTCTAAACTGTTCTTTAAAGAATGGTGAAGAGAAGTTTAAATGTTCGTCATGAAAGGGAAAGTAGTAAAAAAATTAGGGGGTAAAGGATTTGGCCCGATTTTGGTCCAGGATAAATATTAATAATTAGTAAAATGTTAAATAAATGCGTTCAGGGTTTACGTGCAATTACCTTAGAATCGGTCATCCTGCAACCCAACCCTTCGCAAAAAGAGGTTAAGAGGAGTCTGCAATACCAGCAGCCTTGGAATTTTAATCCCAAAGACTAATGTTAAATTTCAAACATCTGCCACGCCTTTAATATTGATGGTAAAAAAGGATTCATCCTTGTCATTTTTAAAGTTAATTTTGATATAGATGACAATGTGAAATCAAAATCACGATTAGAATATGTAGAGCGATTTATGAGATTAAACTTCTGAAAAACCAGGTCCACTTTCGAACAAAAAAATATTGAGAATAGCCTACTTTCTTGTTTAATAAAACAATCAACAATTTAAAAAAAACCTTTTGATTTCATAAGGTGTTACAATTTCCTTTAAATTGGCATAAAGATTAATCTTTTTCGACAATATAAAGGACGTAGCGGGTGTTTGAAATTTGTAACAATTAATGTTATGGAACAAAAATCCAATGCTGTCGGTACTGCAGATTCTTAATTAATTATTTCGGTGGTGTAAAGTTAAATACATTTTAGGCTAATATAAAAAATGTATTACTGTACCGATATTTTAAATTACGGTAACACCAGCGGCCAAATAAATTGCTCTAAATTTAACCTATGCATAATTCAGCTATGCTTAGAGCAACATCGATGTTTATGGTATTTATAGGTGTAGGAAGGCCTATGCATAGGTTGTATTAAACAGCTTGTATGAAGCAATCACTAGGATTGTCGCACTCCGTGCCTATCTAGCAAGACAAACTTTTTGTTATCGAACACATCGGGTTGTTCGACCACTTGTTATACATAACATGCAGGTAATTCAATCGACAACGCAAAGGTGTACATCTATCGACTGTTTAGTATGGCGAAAACGTTACCATTGAGTTAAGATTAACTACATAGAATTTACAACTTGGACGAAGTATATTTATTTTATATTATTGAAATTCCACGTAGATACGTTTTTCAACAAAATAAATTCTTGGAAGTGTGTAATCAAATATTCTACAGGTATGTTTTACGAAATTATATTACATGACACAAAACAACACTTATACACTCGATTTAGGTTGACTAATATCAATAACGTCATTAACTGTTTATGTTTATTACTAGTGGCTCATAGGGGCAAAAGCCCCTAATCATAAAATTAAAATAGCATGAACTATAACGTATGACCATTTCTTCCTCTACGAAGGTCTCCAGAAAAACTTAATTTTAATTTGCGCTAAATAAAATTTCAACAATACCGCTTGAACAGACCATTTGCTCCCAAGTACTCATTAGGTCATACGTTTAGAAAGAAGTCATAGTCCCTTCCTTAATTGAGCTAATGACGGCTTTTTAATATAGGCCTAACATAGAAAAGCGGAAAAGAAAGAAACATGACGGATGTTCAGCACCCATTTCGAGTCAATAAACTTTCAATACTTTGTATCATACCCATTTCATTGTCTAGTTTGTCCTAAAATTGAATTGGTTTTTTAGCTCCTGTCAGATTTTTTTATGTTTTAGTCACCAAGTTTAAACATAGCACCTCAAAGTGCATCTTCACTTGCTGTCAATATTCGTCCCTCCTAATCAAAACTCTTGATTTTGTCTAAACAAAGCAGATTTGTTTAAAATGGAGACCTTTCAGAAAATAATAATTCTTATACATTTCCCATTTTGTTGCGAATTTTTTACCTGATGCATTTTCCTCTAGTATGTAGGACAAACGTCTTTGATTTTAACTCGTCTTCTATAATCCTAAAATCTATGAAATGACTAAAAGGTTTCTGGGAAAATTCAGCTAACAGAATACCAAAACTTCACTGACTGATACACTTTAGGTATCAATTAATGTGCTATCGTCATTCAACATGATCATTTGACACTTTTCGTCTTAAAATAAAACTAAAACATGATTTAATGGAAATAATATAGGCGTTTCTCAAACCACAATTCATCGCCCATTGCATCTCTATCACGATCAGAACGCATTTTATAATTTGCGTACACGATCAGCTTTTTTACAATTTAAACTATAGTAACAACAGTAATAAAATCAGCAGTCAATTTGTAATAGTATGTGAGGTTAACTGGGTTAACTCTCCTAGTAGAAACGTATTATTATGGTATTACCAATCTATGGTTAATTTTTGTCATTTGGCTATGAATAGTGTTCTTTACTCAATATTATCATTTGTCTCTCGTTTTAAAATAAAACCAAAACATATGTTTCAATGTACACAAAAAAGACATTTTTCAAATCCCCATGCTATTCTTAATGAGGACGTTTTACTATATTTCTCATTTCTTTGTAACTTTATGGACACGCTTTATGGGACAGAAACCTTTAATTTGAGACCAATACCATTTTCCTGCGATTTGTAAAACGCTCACAATCTTGCCCAAGAAATTTCGCTTATAGAATTATATATATTGATTGCTTCTCTTGGTGTTATTTATTTTATTATCTTCACTCAATGTTATCATCTATGTGTCTCGTTTTGAAATTGAACCATAACACATGTTCTAATGGATACAAAGCAGACGTCTTTCGAATCCCCATGCTATTCTTATGGAAGACGTTTTACGTGATTTCTCATTTCCTGTTAACATTGTGGACACGCCGATAGTTTTCCCTCGTGCATGGGACCGAGACCTTTAATTTGAGACCCCTCCCATCTTTCTGCGATCTGTATAACGCTCACAATATTGCTCAAGAAATATCGCTTACAGAATTATATATATAGACTAGTGGCTCATAGGGGCAAAAGCCCCTAATCATAAAATTAAAATGGCATGAACCATAGCGGATTGCCAGTTCTTCACTACGAAAGTTTCTAGAAAATTTTAATTTAAATAGTATTTTAACAATACCGTTTAAACAGACCATCGCCCCCAAAGCACTCTTTAAAATCCTGTACTATTAGGCCACCCGTTTGTAAAAGCTTCATTTTGTCTGGTTTTAAACTTATATCGATCTATGAAAAATAAATTTTAAAAGAAGTCATAATGCCTTTGAGCAATGACGGAATAACATAGACAACATAGACTAACATTGATATAACATGGAAAAGCGGCAATGAGTCAAAAACATGACGGATGTTCAGTACCCATTTAAGAGTCAATCAACTTTCAATACTTTTTATCACCCCTTTTATTGTCTTTTTTGTCCTAAAACTGAATGGATTTTCTTAGCACCTGTCAGATTTTTTATTATTTCTTAGTCACCAAATATAAACACAGCGTCTCAAAATAGATCATCTTCACTTACTGTCAATATTCGTCCCTCCTAATCAAAAATCTTGACTTTGTGTAAATAAAGTAGACTTTTTTAAATCACGGAGAATCTTTAAAGAAGAATATTTCAGAAAATAGTCCTTCTTATAATTTTATCATTTTGTTGTACCGGTAATGTTTTAGACCTGCTACATTTCTCCCTAGTATGCAGGACAACCGTCTCTTCTATAGCTCTTCAATCTATGAAAATGACCAAAATGTTTCTGGGAAAATTCAGCTAACAGAAAGTACCAACACTTCGTTGAATGATACACTTTAAGTTTCAGTTAATGTCATCGTCACTCAACATGATCATTTGACACATTTCGTCTTAAAATAAAACCAAAACATGTTTAATGTAATTATTTAGGTGTTTCTCAAACCACAATTCATCACCCATTGCGTCCCTATTACGATCAGAATGTATTTTATAATTATTTGCATACACACTCAGTTATTTTTTTTATTTTTTTACAATTTAAATTATTATAACAACAGTAAAAATCAGCAGTCAATTTGTAATAGTTTGTAAGGTTGGTAACGCCCCGAGTAGAATTTTTAGTCGCTCAAAGTTGCTCAAAACCACAAAACGTCTCATTATAGTATTACCACTTTAGGTATATTTTTGTAATTTGGTTATTAAAAATTCTTCACTCAATACTATCATCTGGTCTCTCGTTTTAAAATCAAACTGTAACATATGTTTTAATGTAGGCCCTACATAAAGCACACTTTTTTGAATCCCTATGCTATTCTTATGGAGGACGTTTTACATGATTTCTCATTTCCTGTTGATATTATGGACACGCTGATAATTTTCCCTCGTGGATGAGACCGATACCTTTAATTTGAGACCCCTCCCATCTTTCTGCAATTTGTATAACACTCACAGTTTTGCTAAAAAATTTCGCTTACCTAATTATACATATTCTTCTATGTACATACATTCTAAATACATATATGAAAATAGATTGCTTCTCTTGGTGTTAATTATTTTATCATCTTCACTCAAAGTTATCATCTGTGTCTTGTTTGAAAATTAAACCATAACACATGTTTTAATGTACACAAAGCAGACGTTTTTCAAATCCCCATGCTATTCTTATGGAGGGCGTTTTACGTGATTTCTCATTTCTTGTTAACATTATGGACACGCCGATAGTTTTCCCTCGTGCATGGGACCGAGACCATTGATTTGAGACCCCTCCCATCTTTCTGCGATCTGTATAACGCTCACAATTTTGCTCAAGAAATATCGCTTACAGAATTATATATATAGATTTAAAAATTAACTGAATACTGTATAAAAGATAAAAATGAGACCAAACTAAATTTGCTAAACGTTTGCAGAAGTAAAATTCAGAGTATAAACATGTGATTCAACGGGGAAAACTCATTGATAATGAAATATGGACCGCTTTACCGAGCACAGGTCGACAATCCATATTTATTCAGACTTCTAACTGCAGTTTATTCGTCATAGAAACAAATTACGTAAGTGGCTCTAAAACATTTTTAACGTCTTGAAAGTCAACCATTATGCTTTCCATGTTAAAATAAAAATAAAAATAATTAATTGAAAAAATGACTGATAAATACTTAATGTGATACAAATTTTCAAAGCTAATCGTAGGCTATATTCGCCTAACAAACTCAACAAATCACTATGCACCTATTTATTGAATTATTCGTTGTAGCCTATCATTTCACAATAAAACTATAAAGTTGAATAGTTAGTATTGTTTGAGTGTTCGGAACATTTCCCTGGGGCGCGAGGAAGGGGCCACACTACGGCGCTGTTACTTCAACTGAATCACGAAATGCGGTCTCATTTGTTTATATGTCAGGATGATCAAGTGTTGCTGGTTGTTTTTATATTCCAGTGTCTCACAGAAGAATTTATTAGCGCCATCTTTGCTGGTAAAACCTTTTAAAATGCGGCGAGTGTGGAACTTAAAATATTTAATACTAAACAATTGTTGAAATCACTTCACACAAGACAAATTTGAAACTTTAAAATTTGAATTTCTACAAACTTAAATCAGTTATTAATAATTTAATACTTTCTTTCAGCTATCTTACAGATGCACGACTAACAATGAAATTTGGTAAAGAAGTTTTAAATTGGAATATTAAAAGATCTTATGAAAAATACTTAGTTTTAACATTTTAGTTTGTTTGGTAAATTTGGTAAAACCTCAAAAGGGATACCGGTAAAAAGTAACTTCAATGTATCATATTTCAGTCTTATGTAGTATCCTATTCTGATTAATTAATATATGATTTATAAATTATGACCACTTTAATAAAACTAGTGGCGTGTAGAGGCAAAGGCCCCTAAAAATCAAAATGGTGATGTGTACAAAAATAAGTTTCAATTTATCACCTCCTTCTAGCATTTCTGCATTTTTCTCAAGCTATGTAATGTGTTACTAATGGAAATGTAAAGACTGCTGCAAGACACTGCTGAGCACTGGTGTTATCACTGTTTAATAAGTACGACACAATAAATGGTATAACAAATGCTGTAAAAATTTATACTGTGAGGGTTAGTAAACAAACAGCACATGGGATAAATAGTAAAAGTAAACGACATACAGAGCCAGATTATCTTATTGTGTAACCTGTATAAGTTATTGCAACACAAAACTATTTATAAAGTAACTCAATATTCCTTAACTAGCTCTATTAATTTTGATTGATAAAATGCATTTAATCCAACTAATATTAAAAATGTGAATGTCCTGTTGTTTGTTAGACTTTCACGCGAAAACTATCAACCGATCATCATGAAACTTTTTACACATATTCTTGGAAATGTCAGAAGTAACGTAAGATATTTTCTATTTAAAAGAATTATTTTTACGAAAGAAAAAAAATTGAATAAAAGATTTGAAAGATTTTGAAACCAATCTTTTTTATTGGTTGCTAAGAAACAAATTCAATAAAAATTGCTACTGTAATGAGTTTTGCTAATTTTTTAATGGCTACATTGCGGGTAAAGCTAGTACTTTATAAAAATACTTTTTTTGTTGATTGACCTAGTCAAATAAAAAAGTTATTTCAATTTTAGTGTATAAAAGTAATCATAGAAAAGGTTACCGCCGCATAACGTAAACACAAACATTTACACGATCACTGTCTAGGTTGGTAAAGTCAATCCAATGCAAAGGGGTGGGGTGGCTCGGTTAGAAGCAAGGAAGCGAGAAAAGCACATTGAGGTAAAGAGGAAGTATGAAGTTCCCCATACCCGACTCATCAACCGAGAAGCTTCCTCATCACAGTGTGTGATTATACTGCTCATGCGTGCGTGTGTGAAATAACGGGAGCGATGAACGTTAGGCCTACTCTTGCTCACTCATACTCATTCAGCTCAACATGGACTTGTTTTACCGAATTTAAATAACAGTCTTCTATTAAAAAACGTGTTAAAGATAGTGAAACTTGGAAATATGGTATGTAATTTAGTCAAACAAAAAATCTATCAATGCATACAAAATACAATTAGCAAAAGAATGGGTTACAATGTGACCTTGATGTCCAGTGATCCGGAGGGGTTAGTTTACACTACCACGGTTTCGGGTCTTTTAGACCCATTATCAAGTGTTGAATCAAGTTTTAATGGGTCTAAAAGACCCGAAACCGTGGTAGTGTAAACTAACCCCTCCGGATCACTAGACAAGCATAGCTATTGTAAACCTTTCTTTTGAAGTACGTGATCCAGTGGCTACTCCAAAATGAACATACAATTAAAAGCTTTATAAAACTAATGAATAAAGACACATTAAAATCAACTGACGAAATATCGGTGTTAATAGAAGAATTGGTTGAACCAAATAGGGCTGGCCACGCAGCGGCTAGTGGCTAAACGGTTATTTATTGTCACATAAATATGGCTGGCTCGCCGTGTGGCCCCACACTGTATACCGCTCCTGCACTGCTGGACACGTACATTACTGTACCGCTTCATTTGACAAATTTTGCCGTTTTAACTCGAATCTCTTCATATTTGATGTAACGTTCGAAATATTCATTTTATGTGAACACTAAACTTTAATAATACTGTGGTACAGGTAATTTAAAATTTGCTATTATACATTTAAGTAATATTAAACGCTGATATGATAAGCTGATAAGCCTTATAATTAATTACATCTTTAAAGTAAATATAAACTAGGGGGTTACACAAAAGTTGCAGTAAATTCCATGACTTTCACACATTCTTTAGAAATTCATTATATCATGAAGTTTTTTTGAGGTTGGAATTTTTTATTCAAAAATAAAGAGAGTAAAAATCAGTTATAGGACTTAATTGACAGTTAGTTACTGGTTCTCGGTTTAAATCAAATAATGTTTCATAGTTTAAGCCAGGAAAATTACTTAATGAACTTTTTTGTGCATGTTTATTTAGTTTTAGTTTCATTGATAACTTTTAGTAACTAACTACACATTACTAAAAGTAAATGTTTTTATCCAATAGTAATCAAAAACTTAAAGGACTTTATGCAACTATTTTTAGTACTGTACAGGGTCAATAGCGTTTTATAGAATACAATTTTAATAACCTCCAGAAAAGATATTGTGATCGTAGATGTAGGAAAAGTATATAGGAAAAGAAGGTAAAATTATATATATATATATATATATATATATATATATATATATATATATATATATATCATTGCATTTGCTTGAACCAACAAATGGCTATTTGATATTGTTTATTTGATTTCCAGTTTTTGCCCGATTACATTTTGTGAGAACGCTTATGTTACTTGCAAGGCTTGTTTCCAAATTAATATTTATCATACTAAACACACCAAACAACATACATATTCGATTTTCAATGGATATGGTGTGGAAAGTGATTGTATGATATCCCCTCCTCCTCCTCCTCCACACACTCATCACCTCGGTGTATTGTACAGCGGCTGAGAACTTCTAACCGTTTATCAACTTTGTTTACCGAAAACAACCTTCATGAAGTTACTTAATTTTATTGGGTTTAACATTTTTAAGAATTAGAAAAAAGTACTAAAACATTCTTTAAAGTTACATTGCTAATAATGAATGTATATGTTACAGTGATTATTACATAAAGAGAAAATTCCAATGAAATAAATTATTAGGTAGCATAGGATCATGCTTACGGAGTTTTATAGAGTTAAAATAAATAGGCTTTCAATGTAGTTTATAAAATTCAACACTTATTCACAACCATTAAAAAGCTAAAACAAAAATAAAATTTGTATTTTCAATGCAATAAACGTAGGTAGACGGTATAGTAAAGGTGTATATTAAAAATATACAAAAGAATATTATTAAAAAAGTTTGGCATGTAATTATGGAAAATTAACAAAACTTAACATCTCGCTTGTTTTGATGTATAATTTGATAACATTTAGTATATACATTTAGTACACCATAAGGTTTTAAAAGTATTTGTAAACCTAAAACAAGCAGCAGACATAAATATTTAGACTTATACAATATAAAAATTAAAAAAATGAAATTGGTAATTTACTGAAGACGCACGTTTTTCTAAAAAAAAAAATATATATTTGCTCATAAATTAAAATTTACTATGATAGAAGTAACGTCTCATCAATATTTGTCTCACGAGGTCAATGTTTTTTTTTATTTTTTTAAGTTGGGAGTGAATTGCTGATACCTTTGCACTCTGCATGTTGGGACATGTTGCCCCAACATGTCCCATGATTTCGTATGAGACCATAATGTTGCACAACATGGCATCAGCATCAGCATGGGCCGCGACAACGACAGTAACAAGCACCGCTGTGCAGTGCATCTGGGTCATGATGCACCATACAATACCTAATAGCGATGCATTCAACCCACCAGGTCTCCCCGATAACAATGGGAATTTATCATGTCAAACCTAATTTTACACTGAATACCACTCATAACAAGCTCAAAACCAATCAAAACCTTGGTAAAAAATCATTCGCGACGGGTTTTAGCCTTTAAAAATTAATACCGACAAATGATTTAATTGAAAGGAATTAATTAATTTATAATTTGTAACTTGATTACAGATATCACCACTTACCTTAATTTTTTATTTTTATTTTATTTACTTCAACTGGATGAAAGCATTGGCCTACCTGGAACAAAAAAGGAAAATTACACTCGATTACATTTTATCTAGCCCACCTATAAAGAAGTTATATAAACATTTACTGTCTAATATTGTGGACGCGTTATAACTATTTTGAAACTGTTTGTTATTGGAATATCAGTACTACAGTATCACTAACACATTTACCTTAATATAACTTGATAACCTACCCAATAATTAAATAATTACTTTTTTCACTTTTTATAAGTTTGTAATACGGTAAAATAATTTTACTAAACGCTTTTGACGTAGATTTACAGCCTAGAGAAAAGGTTAATGAAAACTTGATAACATTTGTATTCTCCGTCACAATCCCCATAACTCATTTAATTATATAAAAAGTTAATAATCTTTTTAATATGTTTACGATGAACATAAACATAAAACCAAATTATGCACAGGGAGGACAAAATCATATGCTAAAAGCACAATTTTTTTCAAATACAAAAATCATAAACATAAAATTGATTTTAACGAGATCAAAGGATGAAGAAACAGTAAAGAGTAATTTAAAAAGTAATTTCGAAAATTAACAACCGTTATATTGGCGACATAAAATTGTGGGTTTTGATTAAATGGCATAGCGCATTTAACGATGTCGACTTATAGTTCAGTGCAAGAGAAGAGACGAGGGGGGGGGGGTTGAGAGAGGGGAAGTCAGCAATAAGATAACAATCGATATGTACGCGTCAAAGCGGAAATCTGAGCTGCATGTCAGCGATCCAAATTTAAATTGATTTCAAACACACTTTACAGTCATCGATTTGTTCTTATAAAATTGTACAACTAAATGACTTGGTCAGGATTTTGGGAAATAACATTTAGAACCAAAAGAAACGAATGTCTGTATTTCTATCTCTCTCTCTCTCTGCAAAGTATTGATTTTTAGTTTGAACATGGTATTAGATACATTTATTAAATTACTATAGAAATGATAACAATTAGCTACAAAAATATTAATTATTTCTTATTATCTAAATACTAAACGGTATATATTAGGAGAGATATTTATGGATGTCGTTTTTAAGAAATGGCAAAGGCGATTTACAAATTATGTATTAAAATAGCTTGCATTGTGTTTGACATTGACATTATGTAACAGTAAACACGAACCGTCAGAGCGAGCAACTGTTTAAACCAAGCAGAACAATTTCACGTTCAATTTGTTTATGTTACCTCCTAAAAGAAGTTTGAGAAGGCAACGTAAACTAATTGCATAAGTTATGATAAAGCACTTAATTTTGAACCCATACCTACACGTTAAATACTAATAATTACGGTAAAATTCACTTGGAATCAAAATAATGTTGGGGTTTTATTTTCCACTTCTTCTGAAAAAATTATAATTGGACCTATAAAAGATGAACAATAAAAAATAGTTCTCAAACTTAAGGGGTTTGGGGAAATAAAAAGATTATAAAGCTCCACAATTTAAGCTAAATAAAATTTATTATAAGAAATTCATGTTAACTAATTACTTAACGGGCACACAATCCCGTATCAGTAGGGGGGGGGGGGCAGACAGGTTGATCGGTGCAGATGCCTTGTGTCCCACGCTGGGCTGCATCCCGGTCAGCTGTTCTGTAGGTGTCAGTCCGGGTTCATTCACCCCCTTGTTTGTGCGAGGGGGAGCTCCCCTACTCACCCCCCCCCCCAGACACAACCCCCCACAACTCACGCGTGCACGCACGCACGCCAACCAGGATCCACCTTGGCGTGAATGAGCGTTCACCTGTTACTTACATGGTGCTAACAACGCGAATGTCCTGGGGTGGTTTTAAAGCGTTGGACACGTATCAATGTTGAATATTATATTCCTTAGATGATCGAATGTCGTTACAATCTACTGCACCGAGTAGTAGCTCATCTACACACGGGTTTATTAGCAAAATGTAATTTAATAAGCAATTAAAGATTTTTAAATGCCCATGTCAGCAATCCTGTTTAGATTTTTAATGGCCAAAGTGTTGAATCAATAACGATTCATTTGGAAGAAATGCGTCACGTAAATTACTCTCCTCGTTATAAGAGGCCTTTTATGAAATAAATCAAATAAATCATACAAAGGTTATGAAACTTGAACAAATTTTGATAATATTACCAGCATTTTCCATTACTGAATTGTAGTGAAAAGTGTCCGGGCTAAAATCACTATCCAACAATAATGGACAAGTTTCTGAAAGTATGATAATAATATTAAACAAATGTAAATAAATACTTACTTTTGTATCTTTTATACCAAAACGAAATCCGTTAGTTAAAAGTCCGAGAAAGTCAACATAAAAAGAAGTGTACTTTAAAAATGTTGCAAGCAAAGAAGTGATGGTGAGTTGAGTTGTAGTTGGTCGTTGTGTGTTTGACGCTACTGCAGCAGTAAAGTGGTGCAGTGGCAGTGAGCGAGTGAGCGAGTGAGTGGCGACGTAACAGTGTGATGGGATGATGGTTGCGAAAGTGACAAATGTCATCAGCCATTACGTAAACGACCACAACACAACGGAGAGACACTCGCTGGGCTACTCGAGACGGTCTACTGTATAGTCAACACAACCAGAAATGCTGATTTAAAAAAATTAATATATTTTTTAATTCATTTTCGATACGATACACAATTTATTATTTAATTAAAAATAAAAACCACTAAAAAAGTATGAGATAAGGTAAAAATAAAAATAAATAATTTCGTTTGTCACACATTACGCCTATCAGTTATTTTTTAACCAGAATTTAATATTTTCTGCGAGGTGTTTACCAATTATTGAATTGTTTTAAAAATTTAAAGACATCATAACCAATATGTATTTCCAAATTTGATAATTTTATTATAAGAGTTCGCTTGTTTTGTAGGACTTGGATTTTTAATTATAGGTCTAGTTGTGTCAGTTCCTTAATTCGTTTGTTAATTTGTTGTATGGAGCCTTTAGATTGCCAAATGTTAAAAAACTTACATGAATATAGTGTAGTAAATATTTTGTAGATATTAGGTGCTTCTAAGGAAATAAAACTACTTATAGACCAATTATGATTGTCATAACTGCGTTGTCTCAGAGAAAAACAACAATTACTTGATTATTTGTAAGTTACGGATTTGAGAATGTTTTATACTTAAGAGGCTTCATCACCTTTGGCAAAACATCCATCGTACACTCTGATTCCCATTACAACTGTCCTAGTACAGTCAGGTGCGCCCAACTAGGGCGAGGGGTGAGGCGGGGTCACATTTCTAAAAACATCGGACTGCGACGTCCAACACACGCACGCGCAGACTCGCTACAATGGGAGTTCGGCCAGTCCGGTACGGTTGCAGCGTTTTCCTGTCTACATTTGAAGAGTATTTTGAATTAGGCTCGAACTCTTCCTATTCATTACAGCCGATTAAAATTTATCAGCGATTAAAATTAATTAATGGTCTTTAATTATTAGCCTATATTACATTGGTTAATCTACGCTTTTTAGTGTCAAACGTGTTTTACTCGGTGGACGTGTGCAAGAATCACAACTCAGGGGAGACATAGGCTTGAGTCCTCTCTGAGTGAATGTAGTATTAACACTGGCTGGTACTAATATGCAATATAATTTTTTGTTTCAAACTTAACATTCTGCGCAAATCACACTATTCTGAGTATGCTATGCAATACAGTGCATGTATTGTCCTACAGCAATTAAGTATTTATTTGTTTATGGTTGTTTTAAATAAACTCTCCATCGGGCGATATATCAGGTGCAAGTGGAAATTGCCTTTGCAATAGTAAAAAACAATCATTCTTTTGAAAAATGTCATATAGGCCTACATAAACACATTTTAAAATAGGATTGATTTTATAGTATTTACGTATATAAAAATACACGTTGATGTAACATTTTATCGAGGTAATAATTTAATACAAAATTGATAAGCAATTAGGATTTGAAGAATTAAGCTGATGTGAAATAAGAATAATAAAAAATATTACTTATATTTTTGAGATATCTGAGTTTAAAAATTTTAAATGGCCGCCATTTTTAAGATACACACATATAGATTCAGTGTACAAAGCAAAATGGCTTCTAGTGGCTAAACGATGGATTTTTCGACATCTGTCAAGAGGACATTTTTTGTTCAAATTGACGAATGACGAATACTTTATTTAGCCCCCGAAATTGTGACATTTTTAATGTATCATGTGTCTGTGAACAAGATAGCGTTTGAACGGAACCTCCGATTTTGATTAAATTTGGTTCAGGTGTGTAAGGCAGCATCTTCCTAAATGAGTTCGCGAACCAGAATGATCAGACGATACAGAAACAAAATAAGTAATTTTGAAATTATATGACTAAAGTAATTATTTTCTTTAGAACAATCGGGCGCAACGTATGGAGGCAACCCCCGCACACCAAAAACAATTCGTTGACACCCACTAACAAAGGACATATAATAACCCTCTTGTTATGATGTTTGCTAAATTGAATGTAGGGCCTATATTGATGATTTTAATCGAATTAACCGAATTATGAAAGAGTTATACTAGTTATACTTATATACTTAAAACTTGTAATATATTTAATTAAATAGCCTAATTAAAATTACTATTTTGTTTACTAATTGATTAGAACCATGAAGTTGTTTTAATTTACGTTTCTAGCCTCAGTATTTGAAATTCGAAACATCAGTGTGTTTTTCGGTGCCGCTCTTTTACAACAGTTCATTAAATTTATACAGCTTAATTGCTTCACTTTTATTTTTAAGTTTTTTATGTCATAGACTAAAGCAGTGTAAAATAATTGTAATTTGAATGACATGTGCGACCTTACCGCTTTTCTCTCAGACCATGGAAGGCTCTAATCAAATAGTAGTCAATGAGACTGTCTCAAAATAGTGATTTAGTGGCCCAGAGTCTAATTAAATATAATCAGTTGATCATAATAATTTTGAAAATTCAAACGCAAATGTCGGTATTTTGATTAGAACCACTATAACCAAATATTTCGGTTGATGATGAAATCAGCTCAGATGAGATATTTTTTACCTCCTAAAATTATCAACAGAACTAAAGATTTATTTGCGTTTTAATTGCTTCATTATTAGGTTGTCCTTCTTGGGACTGAACAAATCAGTGTGCCAAATTTGAACTCTCTTGTGTAACGGAAAATTGGAGGATTAGTGATGAACGAGTGAGGAATTTGCCTTTTAAAGTGAAGACACACTACCTGATTTTCCACCGGGCCGAGCATCGTACCGTCAAAAAACAGCAAGTCCGGTAGGTGTGTCAGGGGTCCGTACATCGGACCGAGCATCGTAATGAGCGTTTTAGAGGCGGTTTTCTGGCGAAACATCAAATAAAAGATTGTTCCCGGTGTACGGTCCGATGTATGGAAGTGTGCCAGGGTATATATATAGGGCCAATTTTGCTCCAAACGCCGTACCGAGCGTCGCCCCGAACGCTCGGTATGGAAAGCCCCCCCCCCCTCTCCGCCCCATCATCTGGCGCCCTCACTCACGCTATCCCTCTCTTAATATTTCCTTCACCTCGCTCGGTGGATTTGTCCGGTACAATGCTCGGTCCACAGTCTTGCTCGGCGAAATGTTCGGATTAAGTTTACGTCCCTGCACGGTAACGGTAATGCTCGGTACGATGCTCGGTCCGGTAGTGTGTCTTATAAAAGGAATTTCCTTCACTTCAGTGAGGTGGTATCAAGCGGAACCGTATTTCGCGCACTTCCGGTGTCTAAAAAATTGGTAATAAGTCTATTTGTAACCACTGCTATTAGAAAAATTGAAGAATGGTGTACGCTATTTGTTTGTAAGATTAAAATTTGAATCTCATCTGTGAGGGGTTCAAAATACATTACTAGTTTTCGGTATATTATGTACTTTAAAAACCAGTATTGCGCAATGTTCTGATCGTCTTTCCCTACATAAAAAACTATCGTCAGTGAACCATAGTACTGTATGGACACAGGTGTTCTAAAGTTGAATTGTCATTTAGATGGATAATAAAGAAGTATTCAAATAAATACGAGGAATGTGTCCTCCAACATCACTGAGTGATTTAAAATGCGATAATGTTTGTCTGTGTGTGCTTGTGTTGGTGAGAACGACGACGTTTGCGAAAAGGCTAGTAGCGCCTCGAACAGGCAAACTCGCAGACCCCGTTTTTGCTCAAAACATGCGTTCGTAGTCCCCTGTTTCGGACGACATTTTTTAACCGATTTGATTGAAAGTGGTCTTAAACTGTTCAGAAAGAGTGCCTGCGTGTCTCTTGTACCTCGTTATTTCGATATTGTTTCTTAAAACTATTTAAAAAAATTGTTGAATATCAAGTAATTTCTTCCTTTTTTAATTGTATTTTTAGGTACTTCAATGTACGTTTTTTATTATTATGAGGTAATAGAAACACGCGGGCACTCTTCCTGAACAGTTTAAGACCACTTTCAATTAAATCGGTTAAAAAATGTCGTCCGAAACAGGGGACTACGAACGCATGTTTTCGACACTTTTTGCAGGGGTGATGAAGACTCTTAAAACTTGAAAAGTAAAGCGAACAAGAAAAATGTGTTTAAAACGTACTATATATTTGGAACAGATTCCACTACTTTGCGTTAGTAGATACCTCTAGTTTACCTAAAAAGCGAAAGCTCTAAACCAAGAATACTTCACAAGTAGGCCTAGTCTTTAATAATAAATAATAGGGAAGTAATAGGGTTAAAAAATTACAGCAAGAAAAAACAAAAAGAATGTTAATAGAAAACAGAATGTCTATTAATCAGAGGACAAAAACAGTTGTCGTTATCAACCTAAAGTGTAACGTAATGGGAAGATCTCTACTCATATTCAAATTTGGTAAATTTTCAAAGTTCAAGAATTAATCCTATACTATAATACGAGGAATGTCTGAAGGGATGTGTGTTCCACGATCTCGAAATCTAGCTGTCAGATTTTGCTTAAACTTTGCAATTAAAAGTGTATTGGCCCAAAAATAAGTTTAGAAAAGGCCTCCATCCCAGGAAAAATCGAATTTTGTCAGAATTTAAGTTTAAAAATCGTAATTTTTAACATTGGTCTTATGGGTTGCTATTTTGGTAACGAAATAACAACGAAAGGTATACAAAAATAAAGGAACATTAATATTAAGCAGACTTTTTGAAACAGCTGTTAACTGTGAAGAGGTATAGTTGGTTGTTGGGGGAAATTTAATAGCTCTAATGACACTATATCAAAACTGAATTAAAACCAACGAGCAAGGCTCGGTTAACCTGGTACTTATTATCCTATACTATAATACGAGGAATGTCTGAAGGGATGTGTGTTCCACGATCTCGAAATCTAGCTGTCAGATTTTGCTTAAACTTTGCAATTAAAAGTGTATTGGCCCAAAAATAAGTTTAGAAAAGGCCTCCATCCCAAGAAAAATCGAATTTTGTCAGAATTTAAGTTTAAAAATCGTAATTTTTAACATTGGTCTTATGGGTTGCTATTTTGGTAACGAAATAACAACGAAAGGTATACAAAAATAAAGGAACATTAATATTAAGCAGACTTTTTGAAACAGCTGTTAACTGTGAAGAGGTATAGTTGGTTGTTGGGGGAAATTTAATAGCTCTAATGACACTATATCAAAACTGAATTAAAACCAACGAGCAAGGCTCGGTTAACCTGGTACTTTAAATTGAAACGTGACTTAGAAAATAAATTATACTTGATTTATGTTAAGTTACCTCTACTTTTGATATTGATAATTTATAAGAGCCATTCCATGAAGTTATTAACATCCCACTTAGAAGTTCGCTACAACCAAAAACGATGAAGCCGCTGACAAGCATATTATTTCACAACGCTAACAAGCACATGATCCGAACATAATTGGAAAAGGATTTGATCCGGGAGCACGTGTAATGTTGGGGCAATTACTTAGGTAAACAAAGTCTTAAAATGAAAACAGGTGCTTAACGGGTATTGTATGAATAACGTCTTGAATTTGTCGTTTTAAAGGTTTTTTTTACACAAATCAGTTATTTTCATTGAACCATTTTTGATGGAATTATTATGAAGAAATGTGGTTCAAGGGGTTCAAGTTAGATTTTAAAACTATATAGGGTAAGTTTGAGTTTCTAAACCAATCAGAAAGCAGATTACAGGCAACAGAGTGAACCCGGAAATCAGATAAAGTGAAACGAACACCCGTGACAGGGAACGGGAATATCGATTCTCCCCCCCTCCCCCCCCCCAACCAATAGTGGCGCACACAGACACAGACACAGACACGAGCAAAGCAGACGGCAACGTCTTCTGGCAAATATCAAGTTTACGCCAACTACCATTACTGCTCGAGTGGCGATGTTGAACTTAAACATCAGTGATGATGGTGGGAATGGGAACGAGGGCTATGTCGGCAAAAGAGGTGTAAATCAAGTAAAGAGCTGTGACTTGTTTATCAAGTTGGAAAGTTGAGCAGCTATTGTGTGTCTCCAACTTACTATGTAATCTATAACAACATTTTAGTTTGATGAGGTATTTTATACCGGTACACTCAAATCACAAATGAAGTTTGACATCGTGACGCTACTGAGCACCAACAAAATTATGAGATTGCCAAATTGTCAAATAAAACCCAAGTAAAATAAACAAAAAAATTGAATTTTTTATATATATTTTATTTTCTTTATTTAAGAATATTACATAAAACAATACAATTAATGAGCAAAAGTATTATGA
The DNA here is from genome assembly GCA_030545055.2 of Neoaliturus tenellus. Taxonomy (NCBI): domain Eukaryota; kingdom Metazoa; phylum Arthropoda; class Insecta; order Hemiptera; family Cicadellidae; genus Neoaliturus; species Neoaliturus tenellus. Next base: position 214,866,392 of record CM061533.1, read on the forward strand.
AAGAAGAAGTAAGATACAGGTATTCCATCGGTTATTTATCTATTTTATTATTTTTCTTTCATTCATCGTGATTTTTTATGATCTCACAGCATCAATTATTGCAATTTAAATTCAGGAATATTGTGACTTTGTGAGGTTATCAATGATTAATCGGTATTCATTACTTTCAAGGATCAATCAAAGTAATACTAGGCCTAAATTATTATTTCCATTTTTTATTTATTGTTTTATCTTACAAAACTTGTCGACCCCATTTCTCTGCCAGGTCACCCCAGACATCCCCGTCGGACCGCCCCGGCCGGTTGTTCCTCTGTCTTCTCCATCACATGTAATCAGTGCGGCGGCGGCGGTGGCGGGCCATTAAGCGGTGATGGCCGGCTATAATTGTAACACAAAGCCTGACAACAATCGGAGTGTTTCGACGAAGCGTTGGCAGCACTGCGTGTGACGTCATCAGGTGGATATAAACGTGACGGACAGCGGCGGCGCGGCGGAGCGGCGGCCACGCGACACAGGTGGCGCAGTGGAGTTATATTCTGGGGTTGATGCAAAATTATGGTTAAAAACATCCATTTTTATCGTGTTAAGTGCGGTTTATTACCGTCTTATGCTTCCATTGGAAAGAAAAGCTAAAAAATCTGTTTAAATTGGTTGGGCTAATTGAATGTCAAATGCTATGAAGTGTTAAAAGGGTTAATTGTTCCGTGACTAGTGCCTTCACAGATAAGAGAGTTGTGTGTTAGATAATGACATTGATCAATCAGTTATTAGTGTCGAACGGTCCCAGAATTAAATTTAACGTATAGGCCTAAATTCCCCGTTATTGGTAGGATCCTAACGACATGTTTCTCTGAAAATTATATTAAAAATAAAAGTGATTGGATGGTTGATGCGAGCCGAAAACACTAAACTCAGCACACCAGAAAATGCTCTAATATTTTCGAATTAAATTGTAGAACTGACACTATGTTGACAATAATCACACGATGAAAAACTCAACTTGTTGAGCACAGTATTGAGTTATTTTGGTAAAACTTTCATTACATGATTTTTAAAACGAATAAATCCAGTAATGTTTGTTACAGAATTATTGAGGATGAATTGGAAAAGGTAACCCAGAACATATCGCCGATGCGGGATGTAAAGGGAATAACGGTGGTGGGGGGGGGGGGGGGTACTTGGGGATTCATTCATTGCGTCGTGATTGTGTAAAATTTAATGTACGATTTCAGACATTTGCAACATAAATTAACTTTAACAAAGCACAAACAAGTAACGTGAGATATTTTATTTTTCATACGTCTTTTCATTATATTGAGATAGGTGTGATAGTTTAAAACTCTGCTAATGAACTGATTATTTGATTACTTTATTACTTTCCTGAACTAATAAAAAATAATCTGATTTATGACCCTATCAAGACAATTTAAAGTAAAAATTCACTAAATATTGATAAATGTAAAATGAATAATTTAAGAATAATTTTCATCATGTTCAACAAATCGAAACTGATTCAAACGCCAGAGAAGTAGAGTACAAACTTGAAATCAAACAATACTGTTAGTTTATATCAAGCAAGTTAAACTTGGTAAAACTAACACGTAAGTTGTGAATATTATGTAACTGATGCACATTTCGGAACTTGTGAAACTGGTGAAACTAAATTTTGTCAACGGTAGTAAATGTATAGAATTACTGTAATGAAATTGCTACTGAATTTGTCTTTGAATTGCTTGGGGTCTTTTTTAATACTGTTGGCAAACCAAATTGTAATCCAAATCCGTATAAGCTGTAAATGAGGAACCAACAGAAAGTTAGCAATCTATAAACCTTGAAACCTCAGAAAACGTCCTAAAACTAGAATCTTACAAGGGGAGATTTAATCTATGGATGTACCTGAAAAGCGAGTGCATTGTGCTTTCTTAGTTTATATCACAGTCCACGATAAGATGGTTTCAAAAATCAATAGGTTATGATACACAGAATTAAAGGCCGTGTCATTAATATGCATTAGTTGTTCAATTTGCTGATTTACGTATTGAAAAAGTCTCAAGTATAATATAATGGTTTTCTACTTTTAATACATGTGCGATCAATCCATTTAATATAATTATTTTACATTAGAATACGCAACCATAAAATATTCTTCGGTACCGAACGTAATAAAATAAATCTGGTTTTACATTTTCAAACAATACAATTCCCAAGCATTCCTTATTCCACGATGACTAACTACTTATAAGGACATACGACTGGTAAGAAAAGAAAATTTACCGAAACATGGGTGCTTTAAAGCAATTAGGCCTAATAAATTAAATGTGTGATAAAATATTTACATGGAATTAATATACTGACACTGCTAACTGACGACGAGAAATCGCTCAATTAAGTCGTTTCCGAGTGACAGCTGTCGATCGTGGCGCCCTCTGGGGATGTGCATATATAGGCTCATTTAACCCACATCATCGGGGGATGAATGACCAGGTTGGAGAATGATCAGGGGTTAAGTGACCTACATGAGGGCAAGAAGACATTGAAGATACGTCCTGACTAGAGTAAACACAACAATAAAATTCAACTTTGACGTATAAGATTGTTCAGGCCTATGTCTTCTTATTTTACAAATATTCAGCTTATTTCACAAAATACGAATCCTTAATCTATGGGCAAGATACTTTTATAAAAAGTATCACCTCTTAAGTAAATTAATATGAAATTCGCTTTAAAAAGTCTACAAATATAGGTTAACCTACCAATATGTTAAGGCAGTCTGAGACATAAATGATAGGCCTACTCTTCTTGTGCGATTTGAATATTGTTTTCAAACACCGTATTTACGAACAATAATCATAAAATATCCAGTCAATGTTGAATCACCATTGCTAATTCATTGGCGACACAACTGCACCCTGAGGCATGAGTCCAATCAGATTCCTTAGAGGTTACTTGCACCGGAACAACACCAATGGACCTTAATTCCAGACAAAAACGTTTAAATTTTAAATGCCAAGGGCATGTCTACCAACCGAAAAAAACCGATACATGCTCCAGTAGGTGTGGACTCCGATGCGGTCATTCAGTGCCTCAAGGTTGGCAACATGACGTAACGCTGCGGTGTTGGTATTCGTGTCTGCCCCGCGGCGCGAGTGGCGCGACCCACTAGCGCTGCAGCTGCACATCAGCATTCCCCCACATCATCGGTGTGCACTGTGCAGTCTGTCACCACCGGTCATTAGCGCTGATACGTTGGTACTGCCATCTAGTGAATATTAACTAGCCACTTGCAAGGTTCTTTCGATGATGACCTTTAACACTGATTTTAACACTGTTATCGTCGGTGATATTTCCAACACGAAACCATAAAAAAATAGAATATTAAAAAGAAAAACCGATTCAAAAGATTTACCGGAAACACATAGCGGGACAAACAAGTGATAAAAATCGTTACCCTAATGATGCCAAGCAAAACTGTTACTAGACATTGTAATTGATGGCTACCAGGAATTGCTTTGATAAATATATGCACAGAGTAAGTAACCTAAAGGTTTCTTACTCTGTGATATATGGTTTAACTCACCGTCTCCAGCCAAGGCCAACTACACACCAGGCCGGAATGCCCCCCACCACTTTTGTGAAAACGTCACACTACTGGTGCGCCAGCTGATCTGGAAGGATGCAATTTTGATGCAATTCCCCGAATAATTACCTGGAATTCCCCTAAAATAAACAAAAATTTACCCACCTTCCGCTTAAAATCCCCGAAAATTGGGATAAATTACAGTACCTGCTTTGGGCAACACCGATCAGCTGGTACACCACTATTGTGACGACATCTCTCTGAGCACTCCGGCCTGGTGTGTAGTTGGCCTTGCTCCAGCAATCCAAAATTGTTTCCCAGTATCGCCCTTATTTCCCAAGGGCATCATCATCATCACTGAATACTTGAGGTTAAAAATCATGTTCTAGAACTTGTTGTTCATGTCAAAAGTTAAAATAACATTTAAAATACAGTACATAAAACATAAAATAAAACACAGCACATTTTAAACGAAAACATATAGACTGCAGTCTAACCCTACTTCCCTACTAATTGTCTAACCCTACTAATTTTGTTACTATAGCCTGGACGTAAAATTGAAAACTCAGCATCGTAATGGCGTTATTAGGATAAGAAGCTTCCCTCGTAAAATGATAACAAGATTAACCCCCATTAACCCCCATGTTATTTATTTTATTACAAGAGCCCAAAGATCTTTAAGTCCTTTTATTTGACGATGGGCCGGGGACGTCTTCAGACGTCTTTCGCGCACAAAGTGTTAAAGCCCAGCGATATTGATTTAAAAGCAAGAAAGTAAATGCAATGTTTTAAATAAGTTATTGTCCTTTTACATAAGCTGTAAGAACATTCTCTTTCGCAACTTAAAAAAATGTCTAGCTGCGCTTGAAACCATGGACTTAGTTTGGCATCTCCCTTTCACCAAATCAAACCACAGAAGTAAAATATTCGTTTACCAGCAGTTAAAGCTTCTTACAACCAATTACCTACTTTAAACGACACGAAAAATGCGGAGGAATCGAAGTAAATAAGAGTAATAACTGGTATTACGTGAATGACATTAATTACAACCCATTAGAACGGATTGATTTATCGATGTAAATTTAAAGCGCCAATGACGTGGCCATTCAGAAATGTACTGCATGTAATCTTTCCCGTTACGATAATGCTGCGTCGGAATAACATAGCGGAGACATTGCCAGTGGCGGATGGACGCTGTAGGAGTGGATGTAAATAGGACGGTGAGTGACCCCGCGACACGACAGCGACATCGCGATACGACATTCCTGCGGATGAAATACTTCCACTACTGGGTAGAGAGAGGGAGGCATTGAGGAGGATGAAATGACCCTGTCTGCGGAACCATCTGCTCTTGGACAGTCGCAAAGCTACACAAGGCATTACACCCGTTCTACACTCATCCTTCATTCTTATTCACCTTCAAATACGTAAATAGTAAAATAAATAAAGCAACTAGAAGAGGCTGTGGAAATAAAGAGAAGTTGTGATTGGAAGTAGGGCTATGAAAGAAGAAGTGATTTTTGTGATCGGGTCCATTCAAGATGAGCTTTGGTAAGAATCGAAGTTTTCAAGTTTTTGAAATGAGCACGAATGAATCAAATATAGTTTTACACCCGGAATTAAGAAAATTTCGCTTGCTCTAAAGTTTCAACGCTCTTAAACTATGTAGGGGTCTATTATTTTATTTTAATCATCTTATATTTTTAGCTCCGAATAAAATTATAATGAAACTCAGGTTTTAACCATAGCACTTTTGAAAAGAGTCTTGCAGTACAGGTATCATTTTGGAAATTAGAGGATTCTCTATGTCATTTCGATATTTTACTTTGATAGCATATTTAACAGAAAGTTACATTTGTTTCAAATTTGATGGGCATCGTATCCTTTTAAATTGTTATATGCGTGAATTACATTAATTGTTGTTAATTTAAAGGTACATTTTTGTAGTCTATTATCAGCGATGGAGTGATCGAAAACACTACGAAAAAAAATTTATGTAAAGTACTTAGTAAAATTTTGAATTGTGTTCATTCAGTATTATGAAATGTTCAATCGATTGTCATAGGCTACACTATAATTAAAGGTGTACTACGAAATTTCACTGAGAAGTTTCATCCATAACAAGAAGAGTTTGAATTCAAAGGAATATAACTGACTATTTTTAAATCTTAGAATTCCCAAATGAAGACTGTTATTTGTATAAAGAGAAACGCTGATTGAGCGTGGGAGCGGAGAGTGAATCGTGAAACTTCGCCGAGCTGTTTGGTGGTAACGCAAGGCCACTGCACACTGCACACCGCTACATGCACAACGAGTGCACAACACATCAAGTTGACTGGCTGGCGGCCGGGACAAGTCAAGAGACTGATTGAAAAATCATAAAAATATTGTTGATATCTATTGCTGAAATAAATTTATTTAGATTTATTTTCGTATTATGTTTGCTCCTAACAAAGGCTTATGCTGAAAATTTGAAATTTATTGAAAGAAAATGCAGAAAAGGTTAATGGATTTCTTGTGAAATATATTTATGTATGAATAATTATAAAATTGCATCACAGGACTTAAAATTATGTTTCTGTAAGCCCCCGGCGTACACATTTTTTTTAAACGAGTATTTTTGATTGATTAGGCGACTATCATCATTGACTATACCTACGTTAATATATGCACGTATGTATAAAGTCAAACATACTATCCTAATCACATTGATGACACATTACCTTAAACTTAAAAAGGAAGTGGAACAACATAAACAATGTTTTCGAAACGATCAAACTATTCGTTGATTATATAGGTATATTTTTATACGTTGTCTGTGGTAAATCCTAAAAGAACGTTTTAGCTTTCAGCATTTGAAAATGGTATTAAAGTTAAGTTATAAATAATATTTATAAATACAATTTATAACAGGTTTAAAACATTTGATTCCACTGAATTCCACTCAGCCTTTCCAAATTGTTATGTTGTATCTGTTCAGACATAATACAGTACTGGAAAATTAATCCGATTTGCTATTTAAGATTAATAGTTACAAGGGTTAATTTAATAGGCTTTAAATCTACGTAAAATCTGGTGTTTATGAAATCAGTGCTAATGCGTAAACATAGTTACCTGAAAAAGGAAGAGAGGCAAAGCATGTGGATTAGTGTGAATTAAAATTCCACTGTACTAAAAGAGAAGCTTGAACAAATTAATTCCACATAATTCTTAGAAAATATAATTTAATCTCTGTGAACACCTGAAAGAAAACTGTTAAAGAACGGTATTTCTTGGCTGTAACGACATTAAACGTGGAAGGCAATAAAGTCTGGGTAAATGCATTTCTAGGGAATGAGAAGACGCGGAAGAGAGTGAGAGAGGAGTACTGTTATCGAGCATCACCCTCTCCCTCTCTCTCACACCTCTCCCCTCCCCCACGCACCCCCTCTGACACTCCGCACAGAGGGAGAGAGAGCGCAAATGTCATTAAACTCTATTTAACAATCCTACACTCAAATGATCGCGTGGAACTTGCCAAAACACTGTTGAAATTAACTCAGGTGGTTTTTGCAAATTGAATCAGTAATGCGTGGTTATTGAATTAAAAGCGTGGTTTTGTGTAATTATTTACAGTTTAACTTGGAAATATATAACATTCAAATATGAACTTTCATGCTATCCGAATGAGTAAAGTACGAGTGTATATTTATTTCATGTAAATGTAATTGAATTCAGTTCTCTAAAGCGTTAACACCAAACACACATGGCGCTTATAGATAATTATTATTTTTTAGTTTTTGAGGTTGGTATTAACATGAAAATCTGATTATTATTATCATCGGAAGTTGATACAAGTTTCCATATAATAACGCTTTCAAATATTCAATCCACTCGACAGACTTTTGCAAAAAAAAAATAAGGAGAAAATAAAGTTAAAAGTAATTTTTTTTAAAGAATAAATAATCCAAGAGCCTGTCACATCCATTTTCTGTGCTTGTGACTCGCCATAGATCTGTTGACCATCCACGCAGAGCAGCGGGGAACATATTTTTAATTGGATACTTTCCTGGTGAATTACTATCGATTCGTATTGATAAAGTATGAACAACTTTGTACCTTAAAAACATCCTGGTAGTGTCGGCGTCTTAAAAGTGATTAAATGTATGCGTGATTTTATAAGATGCAATCAAAATAATATTAAAATTTCAGAGATCTTAGCAAGTCTGTACTTGGAATGTTGTAAAAAAGTAATACTGTACTGAAGTTAGTTTTTCGTTAGACTACGCAAAGAATTTCATCTCTTCGTTTGAGTTAACAAGACAAATAAATTGAATATCAAGGAATATTAAAAGCTCTGTAAAAACGCGATTCTTAAATAGTGTTTCTTCTACAGTCCCATATAAAATTGTCCTGACTTCATTTTTGTTTGAGTGTTTTGAAAGCGCTGTTCACATTAAATATAAAAACCAAGCGCGTGTCTATAAGCTTTCTTTATCGTTTCGCTCTTTTATCAACAATCTAAATTTTAACCATAAAGACTTCTGGCTAGAACCTAAAGTTTTCACATGTGGATTATGTTATTTTATAAGATATCTGTAATAAAACTTCAATTTAGATCAAACTCTTTGTCATGATATAATTTTCCACGAAAAAGTTTATACATAGAAATAATGTAAGGAATTAGAATTCCCTCGCGACTCTCCAATGATTTGCAGCACATTATGTGTAACAAGAAATAGAAATGTGTGATTCGATTCAATGGATAGTGAATTGCAGGACACTTGTTGCAATCCTTGTTTAAATTTGCCATTACTAAAACTAACTGAGAGAAGGAACAACATAATTATAGCTAGCGTTTCTTTTTACGCAACTTTTAACTTGAAACCTTCTTTTTAAAGAGTTATTTAGAAAGTATTTTCACTGAATCCTTAGCAAAAAGTTCGTCAGTAGACGGACAAACGACGATAAACGATGCACAAAACGCGACGTGGATCGATCCCAGGGACATCAGAATCTGTTGCCACGGTTGAGGCGGAAAGTAATCAGTTACAGTTGTACAGGTCGGTGTTGGTGGAGTGACGGTGAAAAGTGAGTTTCGGCCGTTGCCCCGAGGAAGGTAACGGGCCACTCTCTCCGTTACGGCGGCGGCGCGGCGGCAAAAACGCGCCGCTACCGCTACATAGCTAGCGTTGCTGCGTGTTCCCCGTACAGTGTACTATGCGCTACCACTGCTGGACAGGCTCGTCAACATTGTTGTGAACCGGATGTATCTCCTGTAATAGGGGCAACAGAATGTTTCTTCAAAAGAATATTATACATTCTAAAGCCACGTCCGCACTGGTCGAACATTCGTGGCGAACTTGTTTGGTGAACACAAAAAACAACAAACATTTCTGACGAACAATTTTTGACCATATAATTTATATGAGGAATAAACACAAAAAAACAATAGTTCGCCAGGACACTGTTAGGCGAACATGTTCGCCCAGTGCGGACGCGACTTTATGATATTTTTATAAAAAAAGTATCCATTCCTAATGCTGGGAATATGTTCCTTTATTATTTTTCGTTCTCTTAACCATTAATTTTAACCGGCGCAAAAGTTTAGAGAGGTATTATAGCACGACCTTGGTAGGCGGAGGTATGTAGTCAAAGAAAGTAAAGTAGGCCTATTGCCAACACTAGTGGCATCAACAACGTAAGCTCATGCTATTGCATAAGACACTTAAGACTTCAATAGTTGGCAAGACCTGGCTGGTTCATACCAGTCTTTAAATTCACTTTATATTCACCGACACCAACAAAAAATTAACATAAATTGAAATACTGTAAGTGGGAAATAAGCACTTTTTTGACAATTTTTATGAATTTTTCATTTATCTCAAACTCGCCATCATTATAATTTCAATACAGCAATGCTTCATGCAAATAATTTACTGTAATCATTGTTAAATGGAAATGTTGTAAGTTTCAGTGTTTATGAACATAGCATATAACCGCCAAGTTCGAAATGGTACAAGGGAAACACGATGAAAAAGAAAAAAGTTCTATTAAAGAACAATACAAATTTAAACTTTTCTGCGTTTGTGTAAACTTAAATTACAAATTAAAACTAGAGATAAGATTACTAAGTAAATGTTAGAAATATCCACAAAATGACTCGAAAAACTTGACCCGCTATAGTTTTTATTGTTGGTCGAGATATTATAAGCTAACCAATGCACCTCTTTAATTTTTTTTTAATAACGTTTATGACACCTTTTATATAGGTAGGGGCCTACTATTGAAAATAGAAGTTTAATACAAATACATTCATTGGGTGAAATAAATTACTTATTTTACTTTATTTTACAGAAAAGATACAGCTGATCTTACAAACTGTTGACTCATAGAACAATTTCTAGTAAAATATTTCTAAATTTAAGGAATTTTTTTGTAAGTAAGTAAATGTTTTGTTATCTTCTTTAATAAATATCAGTAGACTCATGAAATATTAAATCTAAAATTATTTTATACTTCACTTAACAACAAAAATTTATTATATTAATTTTAACCTCAAATTAAAACTTAAAACATTGGACGTAAATAAACAAACAAGTTATGTTCAAACCTTTTTCACCAATTATAAAAACTCGGTCGCAAAAGAAGAAGAAAGAAGAAATGTGTTCTACAAGGACAGAAATTTCCACGACACTTCCAAAAAATTCTAAAAATAAATTATCTAAAAAATGTATAGTAATGGAATCTACAAAGAATGTTAGAACCATGAACACCAATGACCAGAGTGAAATTCCGAAAAATAAATATATTTTTGTTAATATGAGCACACAAACTGAGAACAATTATCAATCAGAAACGCATTTCCCAAATGACATTGAATTATTGCTCTATAAAAATGAAAGCTTGATGAGTAAAGTATTTAGTTTAGAGATTGAATTAGAAAAAGTAATGAAAGAAAAAGAATATTATAAAAGTCAATTTACAAATAACACTAATAAACTTGATACTTTTGAAGCAGGAGACGTTCCAAAATATGTACCAGCAGATCATTCAGACATTGTATCTATCATGAGAAATGAACATTTTTTTGAGGAATTATCAGATAGATTTGATGCCATAAAGAAAGGAATACTGTAGATGATATTGGACGAAATGAAAATGATATAGTAAGAAGAACAGAAGAAATTCCCTGGGTGACCGTAAAAAGCAAAACAATTAGACATCATAAGGCAAAAACACCGCTGCAGCAGAATATTTCATTCTCTTCATTGAATATATTTGAAACGTTAAATGTCGACTATCAAGCGGAAAGTCACAATGGATCTAAACAAAGCTCTCAGAAAAACCAAACTCCAGTAATAACAAAAGACTTAGAAAGTAAAAAAACTAGACGAGAAAGACTTGGGAATAAAATAAATAATAATGAAGGTAAATCAAATAAGACAGTGGCGCCTTTTATTTCCCTCTATAATGATAGTCAAGGTCAAGGCAGAGGAATGTCTAAACTAAATAATAGTTTTAGCAAAAACCATTTACATGACAGCATTAAAGATAGAAATAAGAAAATACCAAATAATAAATCTAAAATTAAAATTTTTAGTGATAGTCACGGACGAAAACTTGTTACGTTACTCAATAACTCTCTTAAAAATAATTCCAATGTTTGTGGTACTATTTACCCTAATGGTAAGATTGATAATATCTTGGCAACTGTAGAATCTGAGACGAAAAACTTAGATAAAAATGACTATACTATAATAATTGGTGGTACGAATGATATTGATGATCAGTCTACAGTTGAAATTGATAAACTTGTGGCCAAAATAGAAACCAAATTAAAAACATTGTCACATACTAACATAATAATATTATCTATTCCATTTCGATATGACCAACCCTATATGAATATTATAATAAGGAAAGTAAACCAACAATTGAAAAATATGACTAACAAATACATGCATATGACTTTTTTGCCTCTTAACTTTCTTAAAAGAAATTATTATACAATTCATGGACTCCATCTTAACTTTCTAGGAAAACGCAAACTATCACAAATAAAATATTATTAGTACGCGATTGAATGGCATGAAAAATTATATTCCTGTGATAGTAAGTGAACGAAGGGAAAAAACATATCATAAAACGAACAATAAAAGGAATAGTACATATCTATCAGAGCAACATTTTTTAGGCATGGGATACAAAAAATACAAACAATTTTGACATCAAAAAATGTAGGCCTAACTAATGAGGCAACAGCAAATCCAAAAAATGACATTGGATCAAAATTTAAAATAATTCATCAAAATATTGACGGGATGTCTAATAAATTTGAAATGCTTGAAGATTTAATTCAAAACGAGGCACCAATGGTTTTATGTTTATCAGAGCACCATTTAAAAGAAAATCAGTTAAATACCATTCAAATGAATAATTTAATTATCAGTTCTTACTACTGTCGGAAAAATATGAGAAAAGGTGGCGTTGCAATATTTGTTAACAAAAATATAAACTTTGAAGTGATTGACGTTGCTAAATTTTGTATAGAAGGACATTGTGAAATAGCAGGAATTACAATAAAACAATTTAAAGGTGAATTATTAATATTAGGTATATACAGACCACCTTCTGGAAATTATGATATCTTTCTTGATAGACTTTCAACTTGTTTAGAACAATTTAGCAAACATAAGTATGATACTATAGTAACAGGAGACTTTAATATTGACTGTGCCAAAGATAAATCTATTACAAGAAAATTGATCTACATGATGAAAACTTTCAATCTTAATCAGTCTATATTTACGTTTACTAGAGAATTCAAAAATTCAAAAACAAGGGTGGACAACATATTTTCAAATTTACGATCTGAAGACATGACTGGATATGTTTTAATAACTTCTTTATCTGATCACCACGCTCAAGTAGCAGAATTGAAATCAATGAATACTGACTTAAATATTCCAAAATTCAAATTTGTCAGAAAGCTATCTACAATGCAAATTTCAAAATTAAGATATTTGCTTAAAAATGAATTATGGACGTCAATGTATAACACCTCTCTGTCTGTGAGTGAAAAATATGATATATTTATATCAATTTTCACAAAATATTTTGAGGAATGTCTACCAATGAGAAAAGTTAAATTAAACCGGGAAACCTCTAACAAAATCAAACTTACAGAAGAAACAAATGAATTACGAAGACAAGTAAAAGAACAATATATTTTAACCAAAGACATGGCTTCTTCTGATCCCCAAAAAATTAACTATCAAAGAATTAAACTACAATTCAGAAATCGAATAAAAAGTGAAAAGGCTTTAAATATTAGAAAAAGAATAGAAAATTCAAAGAATAAATCAAAAGCTTACTGGCAAATTATCAACGAAAATAAATTGACAAAAAATATGAAACCCATACCTGAATTCTCTCTGAAAGATAATCTTGGAAATATTATTAGTAACAAAACCAAAATAGCAAATTTATTTAACAATTATTTCATAAATGTGGGAAATACATATAGGGATCAAACTAATATGTGTAACAAATTGAATAATAATTGTAAACAAAGTTGTAATAATTCAATGTACTTATACCCATCTACAAGGGAAGAAATTAAAGAAATAATAAGATCATTAAAATCATCTAATTCTGCTGGAATAGATGGAGTTTCTTCAATCATTGTCAAGGAATGCTTTGAGGAGATATGCACACCACTTACCTATATTATAAATGAATCTATGCAAACTGGTGAATTCCCTTCTAACCTAAAAAAATCTATTGTAAAACCTATATATAAAAAAGGAAGTCCACTTGAATGTAATAATTACCGCCCAATATCTATCCTTTCAACCTTCAGCAAAATCTTTGAAAAAATCATTTTAGATCGTTTAAATTCTTTCCTGGAAAAATACAATTTACTATCTGATAATCAATTTGGATTTCGAAAAAACATAAATACAATTAATGCAATCTATAAATTAATATCGTCTGCAATAAAAGCCATTGATAAAAATGAAAATGCTTTAGCCATATTTATAGATTTACAAAAAGCATTTGATATGGTATCACATCAATTGCTATTAGATAAATTGCAAGCCATAGGAATACGTGGTATTAGTCATAAATGGTTTAAATCTTATTTAGAAAAACGAACTCAAGCTGTACAGATTCCATATATTGATACCAACAAATGTTTGCGATATGAAAGCTCGGAGGAGTTAGAATGTATGACAGGAGTGCCACAAGGATCTGTTTTAGGCCCAATTCTTTTTTTACTGTATATAAATGACATTAACGAATGTCCAAGAAATTCAGATATTGTTCTCTTCGCTGACGACACTACTTTATTTATGTCCAATTTAAAAAAAGAAAATTTAGAAGTTGATGCATTCATTGAAGCTAACTCTCTTATACAATGGTGCAATATGAATGGGTTGAAGATAAATTCGAAAAAAACACAATTTATAGATTTTAAACATATAAGAAATCGAAAAGATCACAGTATTACATTAGAAATGGATGGAAACATAATTGAAGGCGAAAAACATGTCAAATTTTTAGGTTTAACAATTGACGCAAATCTTAATTTTAATATACATATTAACAACCTCTGCAAAAAGCTAAGCACATCAATTTTTCTTCTAAGACGATTATCTAAATTTTGTGATACCCAATTAATGTTGTCTGCATATTATGGACTTTTTTACTCACAAATGAAATATGGAATAAATATATGGGGATATGCAACATCAAGAAGTAACCAAGTTTTTATTTTACAAAAATTAGCAATTAGGACCATCTTTAAAAAATCTAAATACTATCCATGCAAAGATCTCTTCAAGATAAATAAAATTATGACTTTTCCCTCATTATACATATATGAATCATTACTGTTTGTGAAAAATAATTTGAAATATTTTGAAGTAAATAAAAATACAAAATTACGTAATAAATCTCATCTAGAAATTCCTCAACACAATACAAAATTATTTCAAAGTCATTTACAATACCAAGGAATTAAATTTTATAATAAATTGCCAGAAAACTTGAAAAATCAAAAAGATATAGGCCTAAGGATTTTTAAGAAACAAATTAAATTGATTTTGTTGGAAGAAGCACTTTATAGCATTGAAGACTTTATGAAGAAAAAACAAATTGACTATGTATAAAGATAGAAAAAGAAAAAATTATGATGAAGATTAAATAAAATAGATTATTTATTGTAAGTTAATATAACTATAAATTATGTATTTGCAATGCAATTTATTGTTATGCAATAAAGTATTATTATTATTATTATTATAAAGTAAAATTTAACAACGTGATAAAGAACAGTAATTAAATTACCTACATGCAAGGATGCCGATGATTGCCTGAAAACGATTTATACACCTGTCTTGAGTCAACAATAGTTGGCTTTAAAAAACATAAAACAAACAAAAACAAAACAAGGACCGAGCAAAAAAGATTCATTTGCCAAACAAAAAACATAATAATGGTGTTATTAGCACTTTTTACGGGAAAGAGAGGAACTGCCTGTTTTTGTCATTCTTCGATGTCACAGTTGCAATACTTCAATAGGCATAATCTCTTACAGTATTAAACAACACTCTACACCTGACCTTTGAATTTTTTTTAACATAAATTTTCTGCATAAACAATAACTCTATTAGGCCTACCAACAAAAATCGTATTGTCTAATGACAGTTGTACGAAAAATATGCTATAATCACACGAAATGACAAAACTACTATATTTTGCTTGGCATCCAACACAAAATTTGCTGGTAACCGACATAAATAATCTGTCTACTAAATCAACTCTGCTCCATATCACTGGATGAAATCCGGGATTCACACTATACAAGTTTTTGCTGTACCGAAAGTAAATAAGAGGGTTGGTAACAAAGGCAGGGGTCGAAGCAGGTTACAGCGCCAGACGCCCAGCTGGTGCCCCCCCCCCCCCCCCCCCCCGGAGACAGCTTTGACCCCCCACACGCGGTCGTTCACTGCACCGGCATTACGCTGCTGGATGGGTGACGTTTCTGTTCATAAAATAACACCATCATTTGTAATTACAGGTTCAGTGTGACGCAAGCTTCTTTCTTTTACGAAAAAAATTATTTTATTGTAATAAACATAATGGAAATCCAACCAGAAAAATGATTATTGAGGGTGGTCCTAAAAGGTGCAGTAATAAAAACAGCTGCTGATACACTACAGTAGGCCTACTGCATAACAATTTCAAGATTTTTCAGAAATGATTGGAAACGAAAACATGCTAAACATAAATGATTCTGTAAAATGATGGAACAAACAGCATTTAGTTTTAAGGGAGAGAGAGTCTTTTTCCACATAATAAAACAACTCTCGTGAAAATACGAAAACTGTGTCTTTCTCGGGGACACCCTGTGTAACATTTAGAAGATAAATAAACGAAATTATTTGAGAAAAGATAGTACAGGGAAAAATCATTCATTTTTATAAATAAATGAATAATATAAAATAAAATTCATTTATAAAATACACATACTAATTTAAACACAATATCACAAAACATCCCATCATTAATAACTGTACTTCCCATTTTCTAAGGCCGAATAAGAAAGAGGGAACAAGAAATGCTGAACGTTTTCCCTCTCAATATTGTTAAAGGTCAGGGCAATACATATTCAGTTCGGACTGAGACACTTTCACAGCTTGCAATTTCACCCTCACCTCCGCAAAGGCGTCGTCGCCCACACAGCTCACGTTAAAATACATATCCTCGCGAAAAAACTCGCCACTTATTGTTCAATATCCCAAAACCCATAGTTATGTTGCTTTGGGGAAAAATCTATTTTACTTGTACTGTAATTGGAAGGAAATCATACAGATCAACCCTTATAATATATATATATATATATATATATATATATATATATATATATATATATATATATATATATACATATATTATAACTAATGTAATAAGTGATAATTGGATACGGACATTTGGAAGCTTGAGTGCTGCACCTAACAGTTGTTTTTGCAGGTAACACGCCCATATTAGCATGACAAAATTTAAAACAATGTAAGTATAAAAGTGCTTCTATATAACTAGTCATTGTAATGCGATGAATCAGCTAATTGTAGGTTTATTTAAATTACATAACTCTTTATAAAAAATTATACGCTGTACATTAACACAGAGTGGTATGAAAAACCAACAGCAGTTGATGTCATTCTCATTCATTAGCCTTGTTCATTAATCTATTCAAATTATCCATGGGCGCAAATAAAAGTAAAAATACCGAGAGATAGTGACGCTTTCATATTTTAATCCAGCGTAATGAATACACGGCACATAAAGTAAAGCACTAGGTGTGAAAACACGTCAAATAATAAGAGTAAAACTCGTTCATCTCTGTTTGAGGGTGTTATTGGATAGCTTGAGGGGAGCAGTGGGAGAGGGGGTAGGGGAAATGCAGTGGGAGGGAGGGGAGATGCACCAGACGTGATGGATGAGCCTCCCCTCCCCCTCCCTCACACACCCCTCCATCATCCCCACCCCCACCCCTAGAACACTCTAAAGCACGTGCACTGTGCACAAGCTTAACTGCGCCCTCCAACTACAGCTGAAGTATGTAGGCCTACTCATTGGCGGAAGTTATAAGCATCATTACTGAACAAAATTAATTAGTACAAGTTAAAAGAGGTTACAGTTATAGAAATAATTGACCATATGCTTATACTAATCCGTAAATTTTATTATAAATGTGTTTAGTTGTTATATAGTACGCTAGCATGAATAAATAGATGTAAAAAAATATACTTGAATGGATGAATAAATCACGTGTAAATTTAAAACATTGCTGGTTATTGCACAATAGAAACGAACAACGAAGATACAAACACACAAAAGAAGAATTCAAACAACACTTTTATATGCAAAGGAAATTAGTCTGAACTGGCCTAAACCAATACCTCCTAGAATAATAAGAGAAGGCCAAACGACTGAAATTCGTTGAGTTATATAAGTAGGCTGATGTGTTATGTTATGATGTAAGAAAACAGATGTGCTACTATGTCAGTCAAAGGAGTTTTATCCGTCATGACTAACTTATTTGTTTACAAACAACGAAAAATCAAAACAAGATTAGATGTTTTACCGTTTTTTGGGGACAACCAGCACCATCTAAAGCATGAGTTGGAACTAATGATTTAACACATCAGCCTACTTACATGACGTAATGATCTTCAGTTGTCTGGCCTTCTCTTATTACTCTAGGAGGTGTTGCCTAAACTGAACCTCTGCCGTGCTGTTATATAGGTTGGTTATTTTAATGTTGGTTGTTTGTCTAAACTTTGGCATTCTTTACAAATCAGGTCTAAAGCCGTCAATTAAAAACGAAAGGCAGAAAAATTCCTCCAAAAAAGGGTAACAATGTAGACGAGTTAATTTATTTTATTGATTGAATACGAGTAATGTAAAAAAAAACCTTTTGTATCTGACATCCCCTAGTAGTCCAAACTAATTGTATATCTCACTTAACATAGACAATTTCCACATAATAGATAGCGTTAGGTTGAATGGATGAAACTATCTTCATACGCACTTACTAAGAACGTGATGTTGAGAAGATTCCAGGTTGATGAGATTTGTAATTAAAGTTTCAGATACATTTTCACCGGAACTTGAGTGGTTGACGTCAAACGGTAAATAGCTTTAAGGATGTTATAATATTTCACATTTCCAAAGGTAGTCACTATGCCGTATAAAATAATCTAAGATAACACCCAACACCTTTTATTTAGAAGGACAACATGACTGTTGCATAACTTCGTGTAACACAAATATTCATATTATTGATTTATTCATTTTGAAAAGATTTGAAAACCATCAGTGTTAAATCTCTAATAGCAAATATGAAAAATTAAAAGCCCATGTTAAAACAATTAGTAATAAAAATGGGCCAGGCAGTAACGATATTCAACCAAACCGGGGCAAGGAATAAATTTCAATATTGATGGGCCACAGAGCCGAGTTTAAACACTCGACTATTACCGAATGAAATATGCAGATTATTTAGTGAACTGTGATGGAATATTTTCACATGTGTTTTAATAGTCACTTAACAATTATATCACTTTTATGTCAGCTATTTGGAACTATTTTCGTTGATTATAAAACTTGGGTACTGTATGTAACTTCGAGAAAAAACTCATAAGCGTGTCACCACACGAAAAACTGTTTCGACAAAAACTTTTATTAAGAATCTTTTATGAAATCATCAATTTGCTCTCAGGCAAATATGAAGCGGTGCCGGTAGTACCGTTCCGTAAACATGTCAGTGAGGGAAGAAATTTAAATAACTTTCTGGAGTTTCACTAATTTACTCCTTTAAACTTGTAAATAGGATTATTAATTTTTTTATGTTTGCAGTGATGTACCGGTAGCTCAATAGGCTAGGTGTTATAAGTCAAAAATTAATGAAATTTGGGTTTTTATTATTAAGAATTCGGAATATGAGATAAGACGCCTTGGAGGTTGCAGAATTTCTTCGGATTACAGAACAAAATTTTAAATCTAAATGCGCATTATGGTAGTTTAGAACGAGTCACGGCTATACATAGAACATATAATGTATAAATGGTTAAACATTTTTTTAAAGACGGAAAAGAATGAAAAAAACTATATATTAATGCGCTTAGTTTAAGAAAAATATTTAAAGTAAATCTGGATACTTATAACATGAAGAAGCTCAATTTAAATTTCACAAAAATTTACTTATTTAATACTGTATAGTTTTTTAAGGCAATATAACATTTGCATGGATTTCGCTACGGTAATGGATACTTAAAAAATCTAGCACTCAAAGAGCCAACAAATTGCTTGGGGAAAAAGTAACGGTTAGACCTCAAATCAAAGTAGAAGCGTCATCAAAAGACGATCAAGAGAGGCAAAAACAGTAACGGAGCGCTCAGAGAGCGACAGCAGTTATGCCAGTCATCTTCCTTCACTTAAATAAACGTTATTTCCTGTCTACTTGTATGAAGAAAGCGCCTACCTATACACGAGTTCACCCGGAGAAACGGCCCTACAATTAGACTGTTTTCAACATCGTGTCTGCGTCTGCTTGTGGGTAGAGAGTTGTTTGTTTTACTCGCTTGTACAAAAATAACTAGAGGCTTCTTTTAACTCGATACAATGTTTAAATTTTTAAATTTAAATTTTTAATGTATATTCATTCTTTTTTAAATTTATATTCTTCTTTTAAGTGATCTCATATTTTGACCCGAGAAATGGACTCATATATGATATTTTTATGGACGTGAAAGTTGAATAGAGATGATGTAAACTTGCTGTAAAGTTCAAAGCAAGACAAATCAAACCAGCGACAACAAATATGACACTATAACGGGGGACGTAATTATAGACCGTTCATAGAGATGACTGCGAAAATTGACAGGAGTGGGGGACCAACACAACGCCCAAAGATATCATTAACTGCAATAAATTTAATTATTAAGGGACCATCTACCATGCTTTCAACGCTTAGGCTTGTATATAAGAAAATCTGATCTAGGAGGAGGTACAGTAATTATGTCTCCTAGTGTACTAGTAATGTAAAGCAATTTAACTTGGGTTATCATTTGTCATTGCTTAAGATGTTACGTTTGGTTCTAAATTATTACATCCGACGACAAGATCACACAAATATTGTGATCATTAGTAATCACTCAAAACGACATATAGCCTATATATCTGCACACATCAACCCATGTATAAAATGGTAAACAAAAGCCCATGTATTCTTATGGGAAAATTTCATATTCCAATGATAAATAGCTCTTTAGGCTATATTTTAAGCCCGATTGTCATCAATTGTTGGCAGAAACAACTAAAAACTGAGCAATATCCAACAACACAAAAAACTTGAAAATCGGTTGAAAATTGTAGGAGGAGTTCGAATTACAAAAAAAAAAACCCCCTCTTAGCGTATGAAATGTGTCTGTCCATAGATGAAGATAAGGTATAAGAATTGGTGGAAAAGCATTAGAATTTACCGAATCTACCACTTTTATCCAGCTCCCGTGGAGGTAAACGCACGTCAGCGACTCAGCCCAAATCGAGAAAAAAATTTAATAGCCTGCGTCCTAATACTATGGTCATACAGTACCTAAATTTATGAACAGATCAACCCTATCCAATTTGATCAAGAAAATTAGATTCATCTTGTTCAAACGTCCTTGCCTGCGTCCGTCGACATTGTCGGATGGCGATATTGATGGCAGGCCTGCGGTAGCGTGTAGAGGCCACGTGAGGTATTACGCATGCGTCTGGGGCCGGTGTCGGGGCAAGTTCAAGGCGACCGCAGCTTGCGACACCACCGGCAACTTTCACCGCCTCCGAGGCGGCCTTGGGTCGGATACTGGACACCGACCGCCGCATCGGACACTCGATAATACGCGAAATGGGTGTCTACATGTAACATGGGTACAGAGTGGGAGGTCGAGGACGTACAGGCAGCCAACGTCCTATACCCCAGTTTTGAACCTAGAATGACGAATGCTCAATTGTCCTTTCTTGATGGCAAAATGTTTTAAGAGTTGCTTCATGCTAGATCGCTTGATTGAGACTAATGACTGTTCAAAAAATCCAGGCCTACGATGCATATTATTTGAGCGAGTCTATGTGACATAGTGGGTAGCGCGCCGGACTTCTGGTCCATGGCAGTGATTTCGTGGGTTCGAATCCGCGTTCTGCCAGTAAATTTTATTAGTACCATTCTCCAATCACCTTTACTGTAGCGGCTCGCCCCTTACTTTGTTTAATACGATCCACAGATCAATAGTCTATTTGGACGGGGCAAAGTAAGGAGCCATCATCTAAAAAAAAATTCACATGCACTACACAGCCCTCATGTCTATCAACACAATATTATAGAAAAATTGTTCAATTAGATAAACTGAATTTTTGGGATTGTAACACAAGGGCTAAATAATAAACTGAATCGCAACAGAGACAAATATTATCGAGATACGAGATCTCCGGTTGCAAAAGTGTGTCTCCAAGGCAACTCGTCCGCGACAGATTCTTATGGCTTATCCTTTGAAGTCGCCGCTAGCTCTTTTGGCCGATGTAAATCCGCTGGAAGATTCCTTTCATCATCGAGTTTTAGGGTGAATTTTATGTAAATAAAACTTTAAGACTATCATGTACGATTACTTCATTACTTGAAAAGGAATTTATTTTAATTGCTAGAATAATTCATATTTAATTTGAAATGTCGCATTAGTATACAGTAACAGTACAAGCGACAAATGGTTTAGTCTCATAAACTACTCGTACTCTTTCTACTCATTCAAAGATCCAGTGTCTCGCTATCTGGGCTTTCGGCATACCCACAGGACAACGTGCCTGTTCTGTAGTTCACCTGCTTAAACTAAAGCAGCAAATTAAAGCGTTGGCTGCTTATGACAGTAATTACAAGTGACTCATATTACAAAACAAGCAAAAAAGTACCAACATTTGTCAAACTTACGAAATTTTGTTCACA
This sequence comes from Neoaliturus tenellus, assembly GCA_030545055.2. Classification (NCBI taxonomy): domain Eukaryota; kingdom Metazoa; phylum Arthropoda; class Insecta; order Hemiptera; family Cicadellidae; genus Neoaliturus; species Neoaliturus tenellus. Next base: position 214,888,498 of record CM061533.1, read on the forward strand.
ATTTTAATAACTTTAGGATGAAAAATATAGTTTGATTACATCATCTACAGTATAAAAACCTTATTAACAAAATTAATTGCAAAATAAAAATGTTTAATGCAAACACAGATGAAAGTATATTTAAAATGCTTACCTTGATCATAGTTCGATGTCTATAACCACCATCGCCTGGAAAACAGAAATTTTTACATTAATAATACAGTAATTTATGGTAACAGCAAAGATAAACCTTCGAAATTCCGATACCATTCCAAAATTAATTTCGGCGCTGAAACATACAATAAATTAATGTTTATTATCACGGTTGCCACACGCGGCACGCGGCTCTATAGGACGATGAGCAGTGTGGAGTGTGGAGTGTGGAGTGTGGAGTGTGGAGCGTGGAGTGTGGAGCGTGGAGCGTGGAGCGTGGAGCGTGGAGCGTGGAGGGTGGAGCGTGGAGCGTGGAGCGTGGAGCGTGGAGCGTGGAGCGTGGAGCGTGGAGGGTGGAGTGTATCGAGTATCTTGAACGCGTTGCTTGGTAACACGCGGAGCACCGCCTGCATGTTGACATAAACTCGAACACCTAACCCGACCAACCGACTACACAATTTATGCATTTCCAAATTGGATCAGATGCGTTTTTATAGAATGTACCAATTTTATTGTACCCATATTGACAAAAAAGATTAACATCTGAAATTGTCCATCATTTTGAAAACGACATATAAGCATACGACGTTAGGCAGTACATGGAGCTCATGATTTTGCAAATTTTACACTAATGCAGGTAAAAAGCATGTTATACAGAATAAATACCAGAAAATTGTATTAAGAAGTCGCATTAAAAATCAACATCCAACGTTCATGCTTATGGGGTAGTGAGAACGCCAGCCACGAACACATATAGCACCACCACGATTTAAATTTTAAGAGAATTAAGCTGACTGGATGAATGGAAATGAAAGGTTGGAATCATTTTGCAGTTTTTTTTTTTTTTTTTTTTTTTTTTGTAAACAAATATGTGGGCTACTTTTGACGTTGCCATGATAGAAAAAGCGCTTCTCATGGCAATAAAGTAAAGTAATTCTAGCATCAACGCTTTATTTTACTCTGGTTTACCAGGGCAAAACTACATTTTTTAACATGGGGTGTCTCTACTTATTAGGTTCTGTGCACAGTGGTACCACTTCCTTTTGACTTAGAAAATGATGTCTACCGCGCTACATGAAATTAGAGAACCGTAAGTCAAAGACGTTATTTTATTAAGCCTGACTTGTAATTTTTTCTTATTTTATAACAACAGGCGAATGCGTTTTTAAGTTGCTAATTTAATTAAGTGTTCGGTTAATAAGATTAGGCTAATATCTAGAATATGTACAAAGTAAAAGCACAACGTTAAAATGTCACAAAAACATTCAAATAGATAGGAAACATAAAAAGCCAAAAACACGATTTCACTAGAAGCGGGGAAACAGTAGAGGAGGGGATCAAAGCTGATGATTAACTTGACACCAAGCAATGACAAGTTACCATGGCGATACAAGCTTACTCCTCTTGACGACCCTGCACTCAGTAATAGGTTACCACTATACCAGATATTCGTTGTTTGCAGTGAAGTGTTAGTGACGAATTTTACTGGCAAACATCATTACTTCTGCACTACTATTTGTAACAGCAAAAATTGGAGGTTTAATTTAGATATTTGAAATAATTTTTTCTTGTATAGTTTTTAAACGTAAATCCCAAAGAATATTTTGCTTATCAATATAATACGAGCCCTCTCGTAGTGTATAGTTAATCTCAAACGAAAATGCTGTCGACTGAACCTAATTAAATTATGGCTGAAGTCTTAATCTAAATTAGGCCACTAGATATTCATTCAAAAATATTATTAAAGACTTTAATGATTTAGCTCATATTAACAGAATTGGGTCTTTGAACCCAGCAAAAAATCTTTTGGAATTGGCAAAATCCTTAAAGCTACAAAATCTCCATAAACAATCTTGGGAGAAATCAAAATTTAAAGCCGCGTCCGCACTGGCCGAACATTCGTGGCGAACTTGTTCGGCGAACACAAAAAATCAACAAACAATTACCGGCTATATGATTTACATTATAAAATGTTAGCAACGAACAAACAACAGTTCGGAATAACTTTGTTCGGCCAGCAGTGCGGACGCGGTTTAATACAGTAGTCAGAGGATCAGAAAATGCGTTGTAAGGCGAGTATAATAAACAAGATCGGCTACTTCGCCTTGACAAGATGCGCGCCTTGACCTACAAGGTAAATCAATTAATTAAATATTCCACCGAGGCGGGGAATGCATAATGCATATAGTGAGGGGGGGGGGGCAAACGGACGACCGAACATGCGGAGAGGGGCAACGCTGCTGAGTTTCAAGATCATCACTATGTCATCGTGGACCCGATAAAGCATGTGATGATCCTAGTTACTAAAGAAATGATTATCATCACGTCATCATATGTCCAATAATGCATATGATGATCCTAGTTGCCAAAGACATAATCATCTTCACGTCATCATGTGTCCGATAATGCTTGTTATGATCCTAGTTTCTAAAGACATAATCATCTTCACGTAATCATGTTTCCGATAATGCATGTTATGATCCTGCCTGGTTTATAAAGACATAATCATCATCACGTCATCATGTGTCCGATAATGAATGTTATGATCCTAGTTTCTAAAGACATAATCATCTTCACGTCATGTGTCCGATAATGCATGTTATGATCCTGGTTTCTAAAGACATAATCATCTTCACGTCATCATGTGTCCGATAATGCATGTTATGATCCTGGTTTCTAAAGACATAATCATCTTCACGTCATCATGTATCCGATAATGCATGTTATGATCCTGGTTTCTAAAGACACAATCATCTTCACGTCATCATGTGTCCGATAATGCATGTTATGATCCTGGTTTCTAAAGACATAATCATCTTCACGTCATCATGTGTCCGATAATGCATGTTATGATCCTGGTTTCTAAAGACATAATCATCTTCACGTCATCATGTGTCCGATAATGCATGTTATGATCCTGGTTTCTAAAGACATAATCATCTTCACGTAATCATGTTTCCGATAATGCATGTTATGATCCTGGTTTCTAAAGACATGATCATCATCACGTCATCATGTGACCAATAATGCATATGATGATCCTAGTTGCCAAAGACATAATCATCTTCACGTCATCATGTGTCCGATAATGCATGTTATGATCCTAGTTTCTAAAGACATAATCATCTTCACGTCATCATGTGTCCGATAATGCATGTAATGATCCTAGTTGCTAAAGACAATCATCTTCACGTAATCATGTTTCCGATAATGCATGTTATGATCCTGGTTTCTAAAGACATGATCATCATCACGTCATAATGTGACCAATAATGCATATGATGATCCTAGTTGCCAAAGACATAATCATCTTCACGTCATCATGTGTCCGATAATGCATGTTATGATCCTAGTTTCTAAAGACATAATCATCTTCACGTAATCATGTTTCCGATAATGCATGTTATGATCCTGCCTGGTTTCTAAAGACATAATCATCATCACGTCATCATGTGTCCGATAATGCATATGATGATCCTTTGCCAAAGACATAATCATCATCACGTCATTATGTGTCCCTTTAATGCATGTGATGATGACCATATTTGCTGAAAACAAACATCACCATGTCATCACGTGCATGATCATTAATGCAATGATGATCATCACCACAGGCCCGGGTAATATTGCATTGGAAGTTACACATTTTACCGTTACAAATTCAATTTACTGTGGTACAGACTATTACGATGTGGTGCAAGTGAATTGTCACATAGTAGATAGTGTAAATAAAACTATGGAATCGGTTTCAATATTAGATAACTTTTTATGGTCTCGATGACGGCGTAGTTATCACTTTCACGACTAAGAACAGCCTGAAAAGTACAGTAGTTTAACATTTTTATGGGATACAGTTCTTTAGGGCCGGCAAATTAAAGCCAGGACAGATTCCGCGGTTTCGCCTGTTATTTCCATATGACAAAACCAATGTTGTTGTTTACATTTAGGTCAACTGTATATCGACATTTATTTGTCCACAAAATTCCACAAGCATGCTGTAATACTGTATTCTATGACCAAGTAAGTAATATGTGTACAATTAGGAAGTTATACAGGCAGCTGCAGACATCATATTCGGATGTTGTACATATCGTTATCGTTAACCGGTTCAACAATTCCTGCAAAAGTTAACTTTTTAAAAATGTAAAAACGTTATAAACTATAGATGTTTTACACATTGGTAAAAAACCTCATGGGTGCAATGGAAACACAAAGAATCGAGAGATCTCGTGGTGACGTAGTGATACCCGATCACCTGTAGATTCCGTGATTGGGGATTTAGAAGAAAGCGAACACTGTAAAATGATTTTATCTCTACAGGTATTATCCTGTTCTTATTACCTTTCTCTTCACATAATATGATTGCAAACACACGTACAGAAACACAACCAGAAATTGACATCGTGGTACCAAAACCATAAAAAGGTCAGTCACGAATGTTATCGTCGCAAGCGCGAATGGACAATGGCGAGGTGGTGGCCGGTCAGCCACGCACCTGACCTACAAGATAACACATCCCATTAGGTATTCCGCACGAGCCGCGGGATGAATAACGGATGAGGCGGCGACCGGAACTGACGAACCGACGACGACGATGCGATGGCTGCGGGCCCGCGAGGTACTGGGTACAGTGTACAGTGCAGTGGCGGTGATACTGTACTGATCGGCATACAGTTGGGGTTGTATAGTAGACTTAGATAAATACGGGTTTATCGGGGTGTTCAAGGGATATACGATATCCGGGAGTGGAGCTTTAAGTAAAAACATTCACAAATTCCTGAACAAATTCTATATACTTTCACGATCGATTGATTATACTTATAATTTGAATTGGGAGGAATTAATGTACAGAGACAATTTTAGAATTTCTTTATATCCCACGATGGGCTAGCACAAATTGTATAATGATGCAAACAACGTTGGTGCATGTATGTGTTTATGAACACTCTTACACTAAATACCGCAACAGGTTTATCAAATAGGCCTACTTTCACAGAAACCCCATGCACAATTTGGTTAGTTTTTTGCTTAGATTTTACTGAAAATAGACTAACGCATGATTTATATTGGGAAGGCAAAATGCTTTAAACAAAAACACTTGGTTTGTTATGTTACAAAGGAGAGAAATTACGTTTGTCTCACAAAAGGTAATGCCAATTAGATTGAGATTGGATCAACGATTTGCATATCAGTTTTGTTTTCTTTTGTAATATAAAGCTAAGCTAAAGAGTAGGCTTTGCTTATAGGCCTAACCTTCACAAGGCAAATATTATTTGATTTTGTAAACTAAGTTCTAAGTAAGTAAGTGTTGTAAACTAAGCAAGTCCGCTGTATTAACTAACTATTCAGCATTCAATCAATTAATTAAGAATCCCATTTATACGCAACACGGCTAGGTGAACTACAAGTTTCTATAATCTATAGGCTACGTTATGTCAGCGATAACCGCGATTGTTATCAGACACTCCAACACGAGGAAGTGTGTTATCAGCAGTAGTGACCCCGTCCAAGGTCAATGAACCGCAGTGATAACGGAGATAAGGCTTATCAGTGTTGTTGCACAACTTACTGCTCACTTCACCCATCACTTAAGTACAAAGACTGTAGCATGATCAGATACTGGAAGAAAGCTATGTGGAATGTGGAGGTATAACTTGTTAATATTACTCTTAAAATTTTTACTGTTTTAATACAAATTAAACATGGCTAGTAATATAAAAAAATCTTACCTTCGTAATGATTTTCTTACTAGTATACAACGAGCAATCCAGAGGCTATAAAATGAATAATCATAATGTAATGAGTCATCGAAGTTTTCAAGAAGAATATAAAAAGCACAGTTTAGAATTTCTTAGATTTCCTCAGTTGTTAGTTTCAAATTAAGTTCATTGAAGATTATCTTGAAAATGCACTGCTCAAAGCGAAGTGTATGGTCGCAGATAAAACAATAAATATTATTCATGGGTGTTTAAGCATTAAGCATTGGCAGCAACGTATTAATTCGATTAACGTTATATGTTTAACCAAATGAATTTTGTTTGTATAAATAAAATTATTTAACATTATTAGTAAACAATTTTTAAAAACAAGAAACGGTGAGAATCTCATTACGCCGAACCTTGTGCTTTACTGCATCAACACCCTCATAGATTGCGTCATTATAGCCTTTGTTAATGGTAAAAATGGGAATTTTACATCAAATATTTTGTAGACAAATATCTCAGTGTTTATAAAGTTGTCATGATTTAATGATTAGTTGTAAAATTAAATTTTTATTACACTATGTACACAGCAAAATCATAGTAATTTTAAATTGTCGGTTAATGACTAGTTCTAATAAATCAAATTAAGTTCAACGTTATTCAATCAAAAATTTTCACAAAAAATTATTGTAAATGCCTAAAAACCCCCTCCTAAACGGCATCCATATGTATCCCATGTCGGCTGACAGGTGTCCACTGCCCCAGCAGGGCCGGGTATAGCCGGGGCACCTGTGGGGCTCCCCCAGACGGTTTTTTGCACCGAGCCCGGCACTCCCCCTGGGCCGCGGTAACTGATGACTATAGGGGGCGGGGCGGGGGACGAAACTGCGGCTACGGATTCCTAAACTGAGGGAGAGCAACTCCAGTTCTTGAGCTTGACTCAAAACGGCAGGAGTTTTGTTATGGCTGATTGAGATGGTGCTTTACAACAAATTTTAATAATTGTTTAGGCAAAAATGAAGTAAAATTATTTGATTGGAGGGTGTTAGGTAACTATTTTGAAATGCAAAAAAAATAAATACCATTACTTGTTTTAACCGTGAAACCTCCTTTGGATAAAAAGCTCACCTCACATTCCTTGATGTGATTGATTGACGTATAAACATCGTAGACATACGCCAATCACTCACACAGCAGCGTGCAGCCTGCGCAGTCTGTCTAGTCTAGAGTGTGCGATGATGATTGGGGAAGCGGATGTTTTGATACTGTACACATGCATTTGGAGGTTCCTCGTTTTTTATTACAGCAGTCCATGGCCTTCGGAGACGTCAAGGTTACATAAAACTGCCACACATTGAAGTTACTCCACTCATAATTGATAGATACGCTGCACTAATGCTATTTAGAAAATTACTATGGGCAAGAGAAGATAAATTAACAAATTCTGTATTAGTAGCACGATTACAGAAAGCGAATTCCTAATAAAACACAAGTTTACACTTGTTTGAATATATTTTCTCTGTATGTCTTATTTAGTTTGAATTTTTCAGTTTTACGTCGTTACCTAATAATATCCCCGTAAATCCCGATTTTATCACTTGAAACAAATCATAATAAAATCTATGCCTCTTATTGCTCTTCCATAAAAGTACGTATATGATACTTTATGTTTGTTTTCCGTATTCGTAAAAAAATTTAATTATTTATTTTCGGACACAAAGCTAAAAATTCACAATTAAAAGAGGTAGTTGAGGAAGGAAAATATAAGTTTATTAGTAAAGGACTATGTTCATATTAAATCATGTACCGTAGAAATATATGCTTACATTTGAATAAACTATTTCGACTCATCAGTAATGAACATTTGGAATCATAGAAATACAGGTTGCACTCAATAGCTACAATTTTCGTTCAAATATAACATTACGATAAAAAGTTGAAACATTAGAGAACAGTTGTATTATGTATGCACGGCTTATTTAATAGTTTAGTCGTTCAATAATTACAAACATTTGACAAGTGTGCAAACTTAATTAATTGACATTGCAATTGCGTATCGAAATCACGAATATAGCAAATGCTTTTTTCATACGACACAGCGGCGTGGCAGGCGACAAACACATTCAGTGGCAGCAGCGTATAGCGGCGCGGCGCGGGAGTGTGTCAAGGCCACGTGACTTATCAGCTGATCTACATCGTTATCAGCTGATTGTAAACACACAACATCTGTGCGCGCCTCGTGCAACTTTCTTTCTCTTGTTCCCGATACATTGTCTATCAGTTAAAAGTATTTAGGGCCATGTATTTAGAATGCGTACTGTATTTTTTTTTTTCATTTTTTGTCACACTTCCAAGCTCAATGAGAGCTTTTAGTTCCATTGTACTATTCGCTGAGACACATTAAAGATTTAAGTTATAGCATTTGCTTACTAGATTGTAAAAGCGTTTTTACAAATTTTAATCCATACTTGATTAAAATTTGTTTAGTTTGTGTTAGTAAAACTCAGTAGATATACATTATTTTGATGTCTAGACAAAAATTAATTCATTTTTAGTAAGATAAAGCCAATCTGATTTAGTGTACATGCATAATAATGATATCCATGTGAGACCCTGATGATTCAATTGCTCTTTTAAATCAAATTGGTCTAAGCAGATTTATAATACTCATTACGTTCGGTTCAAAAATACACTATCACAATGTTTAACACAAAAGATTCTGGGAATATTGCACTACCAAAATCATTTAAACTTTCTACAAAATTAAATTTTGTGTTTCGTAATTGCACAAATTTATCATTTCGATTACTAAATACTGTAAAGGGAAATTATAATAAGATTTAACTGCAGCAACTGGATCATTGACCCGAAATAACTAAAAAATAGGGAGTATTAATCAGTCTAGCGAATTGTCACAATTACAATAGAAAGAGAAATCTGCGGCGGCGGCGACGCGTGAAGGAGGAATTCAAAAGCAGTGTGACATTCTCTGATGGACAGGAGTGAATAATAACAATGCTGCGGGTGATGGAGAGAGGGGGGCGGAAGTGATCCGGAGGGGGGGGAGGGGAAGGAAGAGAAAGCGGCAGATAAATGCCCCTTCGCAAGGGTATTGTTAATTCAACGAAACACCGCAGTGATAAGCAGACCTGTAGCGTCATCAGGCGGTGCTGATTACAGGTATCACAGTTGTGCGGACATGCGATGGTTGGGTGAAAGTGGAGATGAAAGATGATTCGCACAGGGTAACAATCTTCAAATATAATTTCCTTTGGCAAAACAAACAAATCGTTAGTCATACCATACACGAGTTCCGCAGAGCGGTTTCTCGGCAGAGAGGGTTCCCCCCACCGAGCGACAATAGGTCCCCAAATAATTTGAACGATTGTAACATTACTGAGCTACAACATATAAAGCCTTTCAACAAAACAGGAATACCCAAACGAAAGAAGTCTAAGAAATCTTTAAGACCAGCCATACATTGTCCTTTGTTTGTGTTTTTTTTACACTGATTTGGATAAAACGTTTCTGAAAAATTGCATTAGTATATTTACTTAATCTTGAGGGTAAAGCTACTATAATACCAATTATTGCTATTTTTCTATAAACAGCACTGAGGGAGTGACGAGGTCAACAAACATGAACGCTTGAACAGTATGCTTGACGTTACGCAACGCTCGATCAATAGCAACAGTTTGAATAATATTTTTCTGTGACTGATGGGTCAAAAATAAGACATTAGTAAAGAAAATCAGCAGATCTAGCAGTCACCTCATTCCTTTGATATGTATAAGAAATTCTGTTGGTTAGAGAACATTGATAGGTAAGAATTAGAATGAGATTGGACCAAGCTTCAAACATTATACCATTCGAGCTGATATGATGATGCAATCTATAAAGATTTAGTAGCTTTCCAGCCAAGTTTCCAGTACAAACCCGATTATAAAGATTTCGTGGTTTTCCGATCAAGAGTCCAGTATAAAACCGATTGGCTAAATGCCTGGAATTCTTTTTTCTGCACCCATAAATAAATATAGTAGTTAAAAGAAAAAGCCTTTTTAAAGAAAAATTATGTGTGACATGCTTCATGAAATGTTCAACAAATTGATGGATTTTAAAAGGATAATGTAATAACCGATTAGTTAGGCAATGTCTCACGGATTTTACAAATTAATACATTAGTCCCCGGGGAGTCGTTTTAATCTGCTCATTTAATGCGCTCCCTAATAATGCTGATAATGTATTTCCTCATTAGTTCTGACTCATCTTTTTAATCTTAATTATTTTCACTCAAATTGTCTGAATGTAAATGACGATATTTATTATATAACTAGCACGTTTTTGCTACACCACCTAGGAACCGATAACAGTTACAATAATAATAAAATTCGTAAATGCTATAATCTTGCGTAACGAGTATTATCAAGTCGTTTAGATAACATTATCACGAGACTGATATAATACATTACAGTTGAGGCGGTTGGCTTTGTTCTCCCCATGTTACAGATAACTACCGTAAAACCGGAGTTTATGTTTTAAATCCCAGGTTCGCCCTGAAGAGGGAAAATTGCGACCAACATCTCCGAAACGTCGACAAAAACTCAGTTCAACGCTACATACATGACAAACAAAATAGAATAACATTGTAGGAGAAGTGACTATACACTCACTCTTCAGTCAAGAAAGTGTCTTAAAATGAAAAATTCTTTAATGACACGATAAATGTGTATCAATCAACATGACTCTATGAATTAGGAAGTTTACTCTTGCTCATTGTTAAATTTCTTAGACGGGTAAAAGACCTTGTGTAAATTGTCCAACGATCAACATAAACCAACTACTGAAGAAACGCGTGTTTGTGCCGGATCAACAGTAGAATATAAAGTAACAAAAGACCTTGAACATCATCGTGCGTCATATACATACGAATAATATACATTTAAAGGACTTTAACTTAGGAAAAACATGACACCGTGTACATAACTGAATTTCAGCACTATAGTGATGCCTTGAGAAGATTGAGGGGGGAGTGGTTATGGAGTGTGAGGGGAAGGGGGGGATCAGCGGACAGAGTGAGTAATGGATAATGGCTGTCATACATAACGGTGATGAACGACATGGCGAGGCATAACGATCACCGTGTGTCTACAGAGCTGGGCCCTGCGGCCTGCACTGTACCTGCATACAATGCACGGACCACAGTTAAACTGCCGAGAGTTGTGAACACATATCACAAATGTTGTCGGAGACTGTACAATTAGAATAAAAACTATGGAGCAAGAGATCCCTCCCCAAAAGGAGCAAAATAAATTAGAAAATACACTCCAATTTTGCAATGAGAGTAAAATATCAATAAATGATTTTTATTTCGATGGGATGAACAGGAATGCTATCACAGCTTTCTGCAAAGAGAATAATATATTCAGGAGGATTTGCTTGGGGTTCACCAATTCGATATTTCAAAAATACTGAGTGAATATGTTATCAATTATTCATATCATGTTGTAGGCCTACTCTGTTTATTTAGCTCTATGTCTGCGCTACAAACTGCTTTTTGTAAGAAAGCCAAAGCAGTGAAGAATTACCAGACTATATGATTTAAAAAGAGCAGATAAAATCAACGGTGAATTTAACCCGCCCGAGGTGACTTACGGTCCAGGAGACCGACATGACATTAAATTGTTCGTTTACCTGCCTAAAACGCACTTCCGGTCGTTGTGTAGCTCAATACCTTTCCGTCTCTACTCAGTGATCTAGCTGCTGCCGTGCTAGACTTTTGAATTTAGGTCATCGCTTGCTATAGTGCTTTACGGTCCCACAGACCGAAGTCACCCAAGTTGTTGTCGGTGCGTCAGACCGAAGTCACCCAAGTCGTTGCCGGTGCGTCAGACCGCTAATCTTGGAAAGTTGATTTATATTTTACTCTAGTGTGAATATGTATTGTTTATTTTCTTTAGGTACAATATATTGATGACTTTATTGATATCTTACCTGTTTTGTAATTTTTACGGTTGATATAAGATGATTTTGGGACGTAAATAACAAATAAACTAATTTAATTATATAATTATATATATATATATATATATATATATATATAATGTAATATGAATAATGTATATATAATGTATGTAATGTATACATATATAATATGTAATGTATATATATAATGTTATATAATATATAATTATATATATATATATATATATATATATATATATATATATATATATATATATATATATATATATATATATATATACTAGCTGTTTCCCGTCACGGCTTCGCCCGTGATTGAATTTATTTTTTAGGTAATAAAATCTTTAAAAGAACAACGAAATCTTCCTCCTTAAGAATGACATTGAAACAACAAATTACTGTGTGTTGAAGGAATTTTGAAAAACATTTCCTTGATGAGAACCATATTGAGCAAAAAAGAACAACCATATCAAATTTCAACCCCATAGGCACTACTGTCATTTTAAAATCATGTATGGCGGAGCCCTAAAGAACATAAAAAACTATATTTCTAAAACTGTTTCTTAGTAAAGACCTTTTGGCAAAACGGAACATAAACGTTAAATTTCAACACCGTAGGATTTATGGTAATTTTGAGGATTTGTGGGGGGAAGACCCTGGAATAATTTTGAAATCCTATGGGGCGGAGCCCTAAAGAACTTCGAAAACTATATTTGCAAAACCGTTTCTAAGTGAGCACCTATTTGCAAAACGGAGCATCCATGTTAGATTTTAATCCCTTAGCATATATGGTAATTTTGATGTTCTGTGGGGTAGAGCCCTTGAGTAAATTTGCTAAATTGTTTCTTAGTGAGCAACTATGAGCAAAGAGGAACGTCCATGTCAAATTTCAGCCCCGGAGGCCCTAAAATGTATTTGAAGTCCTGTTGGGCAGAGCCCTAAAGAACTTCGAAAACTATATTTGCAAAACCGTTTCTTAGTAAGCACCCATGATCAAAGAGGAATGTCCATGTCAAATTTCAACCCCATGAAGGCCTTAATGTAATTCTGAAATCCAGTGTGGTAGAGCCCTAAAGTGCACTAGTAACCATATTTTCAAACCCTTTTCTTAGTGAGTAACCCATGAGCAAAGGGAATCCTCCATCATATTTCAACCCCGTGGGCCCTAGTAATTTGAAAGTCCAGTGGGGTGCAGACCTAAAGGGCTTCAAAACTATACTTTCAAAACGTTTCTTAGATTAGATAGATAGTACCTATGAGCTAAGAGAATCGTCCTTGTCAAATTTCAACACTTAAACTTAGGCTAATACAGTAATTGTCAGATTCTTTGAGGCAGATCCCTAAACAATTTCTAAAACTATAATGGTCTAACAGCTTCTTAGTGAGCACCCATGAGCAAAGAGGAACGTCCACGTCAAAAAATTCAACCCCGCGAATGCCCTAAACTAATTTTGAAATCCAGTGTGGCGGAGCCCTTAAGTGCTTCAAAAATTATATTTGCAAAACCGTTTGTTAGTACCTATTAACAGTAAAAAAGTATATAGTAATAAAATACGAAATAATGTAAACTGCACTTAATACAACCAAAGTACACCAGACTGCTAAAAGTAATAGTACATCACTATAATCTTGACAATGTCAAACGTAAATAAACATTATATCTCTCACCTGGTTACTTCTATGCTTATAAGCATTTTCTTGAATGAACATCATGTGGCAGATGTAAACAAACTTAATTCAATTTCCATAATCATATGTTAGAATACAAAAATGTTGCTTCCATAAGAATAACATGGTAACTTTGAGGACGTCTAGGGCGTAGCCCTTTGTGAATATTAATATGAAAATAGTCAGACTTTCCTATTTTAAGCCTAAAGAATGAGTATATCAAATTTCAGCACTCTAGCTAGTCGGGAAGTTGGAGAATTAGTGATGAGTGAGTGAGTGAGTGAGGGCTTTGCCTTTTATAGATATAGATATATATAATGCAAGAATCATATGTGACGCCTGTCATGGACGAATTTTACATGTAGACTATTGCTCTCTACATATATTTGTTGGATTTTAATAATTTAGGTGAAAAGACCATGTTTTTAGTTAATTTTATCTTTAGGACGTATGTTTTATACCATTAAAATATATAAGTATTTTTTTAGATTTATGGATATACACTACAAAAATTATAAGAAAATTTCAACAAATAAACATTGTGTGATATTAAAAAAAAAAAAAATTGAATGAATACTCCTGTCTATGGTTTAATACTTTAGATTTATATGTCAACTTTATATTAACAGGTTTTATTTTAATTATTCACTAAGGGCTTTGTACAATAAGTTCATTTTAAGTAAATATAATTTTTTAAGTGTGTCAAAAATAAAATGCTTTTAAAAACACCTACAATTGTTATATTTATTTTATATTGCATCCATAACAAATAAAAATGATCTAAGTTTTGATTTTGAGCTGCGAAAACATTTATAAAAAACGTATTGTTAATAGGATATAAAAATAAATAAAAACGGTCCATTAGACCGAAGTCACCTATCTCGTGACTGAAAAAAAGTCACCCCTCTAGGGTTAAATCTAATCAAGTACTTGCGTAAATGCAAACTTTAGGTAAGTAAAATAACAGTTGACAAAACTGTGTTATTCCAAATTTAACTGAACCAGCTGCTTTCCATATAATTAGATAGAAGATGAAACCAGTTCAACAAGAAATAATTCCTCTTCAACTAAGAAAATGCAGCCGATAAAGGAAAAGCCGAGCGAACCCCTGTTTAAGTGCCAATTTACTTGCTTACTTCCTCTAAATTATTATATCCCCTTGTGCAAAATAATCACTTAAATAAAAATAAAACTAAAAACCCTTTCGGGGGTTATACCTACTATAACAACTACTTACCCACACTGACAATAAAAAACAGCTCATCTTACCTGAAACAAAAAAATAATATAAAAATATTATACAAATTAAAAGGCTTGCATCTACTATACACATTACTGGTTTTGTAAGAGTCGAGCAACGTATTTGCTTTAATTATACATTTCAAAATGGTATTCCCTAAAATCAAACATCAAATAAAACAATGTTTTCACGATATGGGTAACCAAACCACCTAGCATTTTGAAAGTTGTAAGAGCGCAAGCGTATAAACTTTATGACAGAATATACTTGTTCATACATGGTGGAGTTGTGTGACTTCCGTATTACTTCATTCCAGTTCATTTTAACTATTTGTCCACCGTTTTGGTTAGTCAGGATTCCTTGGCAAGAAACGAGGTCAACAGGAGCATTGGTTGTAGAAGGTCTCTCGGATTCAAGGATTATGATTTCTGCGGCAACGACCTGAATATCTCCTCTCCTCAGGAGGATATAAACGACAATCAAACGTTATGGCTCATAAAAGCCGACCTTACTAAACAATTAGGGCTGCAAAGGTTATGAGACGAAAACGACTTCTACAGGATTTGCAGCAGCAATCAGCTGAACCAATTGAAAGTCAATAAATATTAATTTAATTTTCGAATTATTTTTTTAGCCGCACATCAGTCTAAAATTTCTATATCGGCAAATTGCGAAGCGAATTTCTTGTATATAGCATTTAACATGTAACTATAAAAATGCACATTAAGTTTTAAATGTAAGCATAAGAAATATAGAGCGACAGTAGGTCTCATATTGTATACAAAAATACAACATGCAACAGAATGAACCAAGCAAAGTTCCATTATTCACTTGTAAAAATATACATTAGGCCTACTACTGTATTTTTCTGTGGAATAATTTTTTTGAGCAGTTTAATTTAGGTGAAAATGAGCCCCGAAGAAAAAACACAGCATTTTCAAACAGATGAATCTATACTTAGTCAAACAATGAACATTATTCGTTATATTTTTCTGCTGTAGCCTACAGTTGTAGAAAACATAAAGAACGCAAAAACAAATCTGAATAATGCCCTCGTCGTTTAAACTATCGTCCTGGTCAAAACAAAAGCTTGAATACAGGAACAGAGTAGCAAAGTGATAAACCGGGATCACGCGCGATGCGAGTGTGTGTGTGTGTGTGCGCGTGTGTCGGCGATGCGCGCTAGTGTGCGTGCGCGCGTTCGATTGTTGCTGGCGGTTCACCTTCAACACGGCTGTCTGGCGGTTGTTGATTCTACGTTCCGCCTTTCCGCACGACCAATCACCAACCTTTGGAATGAGATAATTGGACGATTTCGGTTTTGGTCAACTGTAACGATTGTTATACATCGATATCTATATTTAGAAAACACAAGGCATCACACACAATCTACACTCATCCTTTATTCATATTCGCCTTAAAATACGCCCTGATAGAAACGGCATTTTAAAAGTGATTAGTGCAGCCATTATCAGAAGTAAAAATGAAATTGAACACTCGTGTACTGTATGTATATAAATGCGAAATGGCGGTTTTGTATCGGGGTTTAACCACACAACTCTATAAGCGTGTAACCAATGCTATCTCATCACTTGCGAGTTCAGAGTTTCAGCGGTTTAATGGTTTGAATCGTGATTTAGAGGTACTCGGTTGAAGTGATGGTTTGTGATACTAGGAATTACCAATCTGTGGTTGTTTTTTAATTTAATTAATAAATATAGCATTTTACGTATGACGATTTTAAGCTCTGGATTTTATGCATGACGATAGACCTTCAACAATAATAAAGTAATCTTCAAGAAAAGTCACTGCGCCACAAACTTCATTAGTTTACAACTTAGAAATTCGAGCCAACATGAGTATGTCAATCCGTTTTACTTAAGTATTTGTTACACGACGTTGTTTAAACAAATTTAACAAATTCATTCGATTACTAGACGGTAGAGATTAGAGACATCTTGTAGATCTCAGAAAAGCGTCGAAGACGTGTTGTCGTTTTTTATACGTTACGAAGACGATGGATCCCATAGTTCATAGCGCATTCCAGCGTGCGTGAGTGGCCGTCGTCAGCTGACTACTGGTGTTCGCTCATTCTGTCTTATCCATCCGCCATCGCAGTAAACCCCAACTGTAAGCGTTATCAAATATGCCCGAGTTAATTGGATAGGTATAAAATGAAAGAGCTCGTTAAAAACTTACGGGAAAGGCGTAATGTGTTGTTCAGTATAAGGATTGTAATTAAGCATTAAACATGTAATAACAGTCTTCGATAAATAACTTTATTGACCGGTTTTGTTACAAGTTTACTATATTCTACCCATTAAAATGAATACAGTATTAATAAATGATTTAACAGTAGGCCTACATATGTTGATTAAAAAAACGAAATAAAAAACTATAATGATATGTTTTATCAAATCTTTTAAGGAGTAACTTGGCTATCTGCAATTTTTGCCTTTTAGTATCCTGATGATAGTCGTGTATTGTTTAAAAACATTAGGTAAAAAAATAAAAGTTGACTTTTTATTAAGCTTCCACGGGACTGTAACATGTAAGAAAGAGAATACGATTGCAAACAGCAGTAACGATGTCTTTAAATTCTAGCATAGTCATACTTTATACTGTTATTGACATTCCTCTGACAAAACAGCTTATGAAGTGTGTAAGAAATATCTTGGAACAAAAAAATCAATAAACCAAAGATTTTAAATATTTTAGGTGCTAAATTGTTTTTTGAGACTAAAGCACTCGCTTAGCAGCAAATGAATCAAACTACATTGCCAGAACAAATGTTTACCAACTAAGAAAAATGAATATTTTTCACAACCCATATTTTCCCAATTTGTTCCCAACATGTACTCATGTTAGCAAGCTCGATATAAAATAATCGATTAAAAAAAACATTTTTGTCCCACAGGAGAACCCATAACACCCCACCAACTGTCACCAAACCACTTATTCTGTATTGTTCATTTAAATTATTGTTTTGATCCAGCTTGGAAAGGCAGTGAATTGTTTGATAAGTGGGGAGGGCGGATAAAAGAAGTTTAAGAACGAGCCTCTCAATGACCTGCGACGCGGGGCGCATTCAACTTTTGTTTTTAAACTTTGCCCATTAAACATGAACAGGAACGCCACAGGTAGTCATGCTCTGGTTTGTCAACATTGCTCTTTGTTGTGAGTTGCGCCATTAGAGGGAACTTATCGAGTGATTTTAAATTAAGATCAGCAGAGGGGTTTATATTAAAATGGAAAATCGTTTTTGTTTGGACCAAAGCTTCTGATTGTTATTGAAAAATTAATTTTGATTTTTCTTATCGCATGTTACATGGATTTTTATTCTTAGTGCTATACAGTATAATAGTTCAGTTTGTACATTTTAACAGTATCGCCTGAATCCACATGCATGTAGTTTTAGCAATTTCCATAGCATAGCCTATTTTTGGAAAGCTGAATGAGTCATATAGAGTTAAATTTTAAGTTATCTTATACAGGAAATCTTTTAGTATCTCAATGAAAATTCATATACATTCTCCGTTGTACATCACACGATAGCCTCTCATGTTCTATCCAATCACAGTTCCTACCATTTCATCGGAACTGATGGAGAACCTCAAAGATACCAATCACCTCCAGCCCGGAGACGCTGACTGCTGCTGCTGAGTCATCAACAACCGGTTTCTCTTCCACTTTAATTACGGTATAAACGGCCTTCGTGAGCACTGATGAAGTTTTAGAATTATTATTTTCGTCGTCACGTCATCAGCATTTGTATTTACAAGTTTATTGCCTGTAAAGATTTTATTGGATTATCAGCCTTCCACCAATGAAGCCATCCCGTGTCCTGCAGTTTATAAAATAACGTTTAAGAATTCGTATTTTTATGAAGAGTCTTTTAGTTCAATAAAAATGTTAGGTGATGGCATTTTGAACCTAACTACTAAACACCCATTTCATTAGCAGGTTTTAATAATGGCATATGAGTAGGCCTAGTCTCAACACATTGTGTTTTTTAGTGAGAACCATAAGAGAGACAAGTTTATATGCTTGGTAAAATAATTCAAAGTCACCTTTCTTTTACAAACAAAACTCGTTTGCTCCACTTAAATCCGCCCTCATCCTTTTTAATATGAGCTCGTTGGCATATTTAGTAGGAACAAAAAATTTCGATAAGTATAACATGAGAACTTTGAAGAGCTCTATGGCGAAACCCAGATTTTACCCAGCCATCGGACCAACTTATTCAATCGATTCCTCGTGGCCAAAACCACTTATTCAACAAACAAATTCTTGAACAGAAAAAAATTCGCCCGTACAAACAGTGCTTGTTTTAAGAGTAAAGATATAAGATAGAGTGAATTGCATTTGCGATAAAATCAAGGAATAGTAAATCGGTTCGTGTCGATTATCTTGAAGCCCTTTAAAATTGCAACAAATCGTGTAAAGACCAAAAAACTCGAAGAATTTTTATACAATACAAATCTACAGCGACAAAATAGGAAATCATACATGGATATTATAGTTCGAAAATGTAGATCCTGCAATATTCATAGTGTATGCAATACCTACAGTATTTTCATTCGCATACCGTATTAAAATTGTAATATATTGAAATACAGTAAACTCGTCTTAACAAATATTTAAATACATTTCATTACACAAAAAAGAGAGTGTTGACTAGGTCATTATTAAATCTAAATAATGTACGCTATGTATATTGATCACATCTTCTTTAGTAAAGGAATTTTGTTAACATAGTTGGACAGTACGGTTATTTATAATCTGCAGGTATATTATTATCCTACAAAGTAATATTGCAAGATGAAATGAGATGAAGTAACAGTTACCCGGAACCGGAAATGGTAGCGAGATTAATAATAGAACCGGGAGGAACGAACTGCACGTAACCGCCTCCGCTCCTCCGCGCCGCCACTCTGGAGGTGGCAGTCAACACAGCGGTCATGCCACGGTTATGTTGCGTCTAGTCAAATACTGTACACATTAAATTAAAGACCAATTCAATTAAAGAAGAATAATAGATGAAAATCATTAATTTTACCACAGATAACCTTGGGATGGGGAATTTAAAGCAAAAAAGGCTTAGGGACTGAGGACGCAAGTGTAGGAAAATATCAAAATTTTAGTTGTACGTTAGGTCTGTACTTTTCCATCGCCACCACTTGATACAAAACTACGACAATATGTATTACAGTAAACACCGTATGCAATTCCAAATTATGTACACTAATGAACTTTGTGGAAGATTTTTTTATAGTTTACCCAATCTACAAAAATATACAAATATCGTCTAATAAAGGAATGGAGAAAAAGTCAGTGTGAAAAGGAGGATGATTCAATTACACTCTCAAGGAAAAACACATTCAACAAACTTTGCAAAGTTAAAATAGACCTACAGTAGTCGGTCTACTTCAACTTCTTGGTCTGTTGTAATATTTCGGCTGGCAATGCCGCAAATCCTAAAACGTCACCTGAATATTATACAGACTCGTAAACAATTCGATATCAACAATTCAGGGGATAAAAGTGTGGACAAAGAAACGAGCAATTTATATGGAGAAATGGGTTGAGGGAGGGAGGCACGGCGAGGGGGAGGGGGATTTGATAGCATGGGAGGGGGATGGGGTCCGCTCGGGGTCATGCAAGTGCAACCCTTGCTTAACATTTTCCTTCTGGTAGTAAAAGGCACGCATTCGAGTTACCCTTTCTCAATTCTTTTTTGTTACAATACTGTTATACCTGTTTTAAATTTCAGATAGTTTATTCAATGTGATTAAGCGAGAATTATCGAAGCAAAAATTAATAACTAGGAATAAAATCTGATTAAATGTCTTAGATCGTATGTTTAGTTAAAAACCATGTAAATTTTACCTTTAAGTAGCTAATTCAAGTTGTTTAGGGTTTTAAAACAAAATCTTTATATAAGTTGTTATATGCATAAATAATTGGCTTAAGTGATTGTTTCTTAGAACAACTAGGTTTACAACCAAAACGGTTTACGTAATGGTAAGACAAAAACTTGGAATAGAACAATGGGAGTTTGTTTTGCTTTTCTAACTTATTATAAAATTTATAAAGTAACACTTACATAATTTTTATTATATTTTCCAAAATGATTCCTTGATAAACAATAAACATTTTTGTTCGCGACTTTCATGTGATTTCATGTGATCTTAGACCATTACAAAAAACTAGAGATCACCTTCTGATCGAAATTCGATCAAAATTTCCGTTGATCTGGACCCAAAAAGTTTAAAAACATTTTACAACTGAAACATCTGTTCATCCTGTTTTTCTAGCTGTTGTTTTAAAACAGCTGTCTAATGATTCAATCGATTCTCCTTCCTCCATAAGATTGACATTGGAACTTTAAAAGCCTGTGGGGTGTAGCCCTGGAGTCCGATGTGAATTAGAATGTGATTCTGCTCATCTACAAGACTATACACTATACCTTTCTAACGGTATGCGCAGATTTCTCCTACGATGCACAAGAGCTGAGAAAAAAGGAGGAAACGAAACATGCTTGCCTATTAGAAGATTGTTTGTATGGATTTAAAGCAAAAGTAAGGTTACATACTAAAGAACCATAGTACTTACAATAAAACGTCTTACTTTCTAATACATCAAACAAAACATAAGGACACACGAAGTTTGTTTTGCAATAAGAAAATAAAATATGTAAACATCTCGGCATTTTAGAAATTACCGTTACCCATTATCAAAACGCGAATACAATTACATTGTCCAACAATGAAAAACACTTCATCATAAATTCATGGCAGCAAACAAAAGCTGCTTTCCCCGCAATTGATGCGCATTATAATAACGAACGGGCACCTCGCGCGGAGAATAACGGCGCGGCGCGTGAAGAACAAAATCCTCCTGGACATCAATGTTGGCTGATGAGCAGCACTATAGCACTGGCGGACAGGTGAAAGTCCAGCACGGGCTGAGCAACTCACAGCTCACAAGAGGAGACGGGAGAGCAGACGGCTCGGTCAGTGTGGAGTGTGATGTGTGAGGCGTGCAGAAATGTACAGTAACTGCTGACGGAACTTCCGGGCACGCGCACAGTCATCGCTAGCATCAGTTCGATTACAATATATTGTATCTGATGCGTCTACATGCACTAGTAATTTGTTGTTATCCCTTTACTGTAATTGTATGATTTAATTAAAAGTATACCAGTAAATAAATTATTTAACTTTTTTAAGTTTGTATTTTAGACGCTATTTTGTTGTTTCTGCCCACTTTGTGCTTTAGCAAGAAAATTAAGTTTAAGAATAAACCGTTGTACTTTGTGTTTAAGCGAATATAATTTAATTATTTGTCTTTGCGGTTATACCTAAATTCCTAACCTGATTGTGTTTTGTTTTTCACTCATTGTGTCCTTTGTTTTTCACTCATCAATGCTTTCACTCAGCAAACTCTCACATGGAGGCGTAATGATAGCGGTACATAATAAGTTTGAATCCTCACAGATCCCCACATCGGTGATTAACGTTGAATGCTTGTTCGTTTCAATTAAAATAGCAAATATCCGCCTGGCTTGTTGGAACTGTTTATCTCCCTCCCAACTCGAATGCATCACTTTATCAGGCTTTCTCTGATGCAGTCGAAGAAGTATGTGCATCCTGTCCTCATGATTTGATAGTCATCACTGGTGATTTCAACCAGCCGAAAACTGATTGGGAGCACCCTTCCTACTCATCAGCAAGTCCCTGCTCTCAGCGTCTAATCGACATGGCTCAAGTAAATAACCTATTTCAAAGAAACTTTATCAAGAACTCCAGAAATGTGATCCTTGATCTTATCTTCACAACTGATCAAAACTCGGTAGTCGAGGAAGCACCTGAAGTTCTAACACCTTATCTGGAACCGGACCATCCAGCATTGTTGCTGTCCCTTCGCCTCCCCGTACCATGCTCAGCTCACTCAGCAATTTATGTTCCCAACTTGTGGCGTTGCAACATTTCATCTGTGTCTCATTGGCTCTCTTGGCAGAATTACCCTGTTGTAGACGCAACTACAGTGGATCATTCCTTCACTCAATTTTGTGAGAACTTAAGTAGTGTCATTGCAATGAACTGCCCAATGAAGAAAATTGGTCTCAAGAAATTTCCCCACTGGTTTTCACCCGAATTAAAAGAACTTGTTATTGCCAAGAAGACTACTCATAAACTTTACAAGCAAACTCTAGAACCGAAATATCTGGATGAATTCAGATCATTGAGAGCAGAATGTAAGCGTGTCTCCTCTTTCTGTTACAATCTCTATATTGGCAAGGTGGACAGCTCTCTTTCATCTAACCCCAAGCTCTTTTGGAACTTCGTCAATTCGCAAAGAAAATTTGATCAACCTCCAAGAATACTGAAGTACAACAACACCATCTCAGATGCTCCGGACCAGATGTGTGACCTTTTTGCCTCTTTCTTTTCTTCAGTTTTTAAAGCAACGTCCAGTGATCCACCTGTTTATGCAATGGACCAGTCTGTGACAATCTCCAAGTGGCACATAAATGCTATAGAGATGGAAAAGAAGTGCAATGACATTGATGCTTCAAAAGGACCTGGCCCTGACGGAATTCCACCATTTCTTATCAAATCCTGCAGTTCGGTTTTGGCTCCGCTTTTAACAATCTACATGAATTGCTTCCTTTCATCTGGTATCTTCCCAAGCCATTTAAAAAAGGGATACATTACTCCTATATTCAAATCAGGAGATCGCACTGATGTCACAAACTATCGTCCAGTGGTCATTTTGCCAGTTATTGGAAAGATCTTTGAGAGTCTACTGCTTGACGGCCTAAAGTTTGATCTTGGGAGGAAAATTATCGCTGAGCAACATGGATTTATGAGTGCGAGATCAACTTCCACCAATTTGGCATTGTTCCAGGATTTTATTGTCTCTGCTTTCTCGAATGGCCACCAAGTTGATTGCATATACCTCGACTGTTCCAAAGCTTTCGACAGGGTAAGTCATAGGCATCTGATTTCTAAGCTTGAAGCCTATGGAATAGTGGGATCACTGTTGAACTTCATCCGATCCTACCTCCTTGACCGTGAGCTGATAGTCAAGTTCTCCTCATCAGTTTCATCATCAATACCAGTGCCATCCGGGGTTCCGCAGGGTTCACTGTTGGGCCCCTTCCTGTTTAATTTGTTTATGAATGACATTGCACAGGTTTTGGATGTAAACTTCCTCCTCTTCGCTGATGACTTAAAATTATTCAGTGTAATCCGCTCCCTTGACGATGCAGCCCGCCTCCAGCTCAACCTTAATAGACTATATGGGTGGTGTGAGTCCAACTGTATGGAACTTAATAAGAACAAGTGTGTGGCCATGTCATTTTTCAGATCGCTAAACTCCATTCAGACAGCCTACAGAATCGACAACCACGTTCTTGGGTCAGTTGAACAAGTTCGTGATCTAGGGGTCATACTTACCCAGAGTTTGCACCCGGGACATCATGTGCAGCATATTTGTGCTAAAGCGAACACAATTCTTGGGTTTGTAATGAGGTGCACGAGAGGCCCTTTTTCATTTGATACTCTCCGCTCTTTATACATGAGCCTTGTAAGGTCTCTCCTTGAATTTAACTCTCCAATTTGGAATCCATACCAACAGGGTCTCATCAATGAACTTGAAAGAGTACAAACACGTTTCATACGATACGTCGGCTTGAAGATGGGCTACAATTACTTGGAAGTTCCAGTAAATGAAATCCAAAAGCAGCTTGGGCTTCTACCACTCTACCAAAGAAGGATACTTCATGACGTTGTGCTTCTCTTCAAACTCATCAATGGAATCACTGACTGCCCTGCTCTGCTTGGAAAACTCAACTTTCACGTCCCACATCACACCAGACTCAGACAAGTTTTCAGCAAGGTTCATCGCTCCACCACTTACCATCAAAAAAGTATTATCCCTCGCCTAATGGAAACTGGCAATGACCTTTGTGACCATGTCAACTTATTTGGAATTAATTCTGCTTCCTTCAAGAAAGAAGTTTTGGCCTTCTTGAAAGAAAACTCACCATAAATCACGCCTTCATACAGCAGCTGATGAACACTTGAACCATTTGCACCCATATTGTTGTTTGCTTGTATTATTTGTATTATTTATTGTATTATATGAATTGTATTGTTTTTGTAAATCGCCGCATAATTTATATTAGTGTATATTAGACGTTACGCATCCCTGGATTGTATATGTGTATGTTGGTCTCATCCATTCATTTACTTATTGTTTTGTAGTTTGTTTTTTCATCAGCATGAATTTGTAATTAATTTATTGTAAAATTCATCTTGGATTGTTTCGAATTTTTATTTTTTTTTATTTTTTTATATTTTTTTTATAAATTATTGTTCTTTGTTCATTGTACATTTTGTTAAATTGGCGTCTGCCGTTGAAAATAAATAAATAAATAAATAAATAAATAAATAAATGCTGATGTATTATTTTAGAGAATTTGGTCAATCGGACAGACGGTCCTGGTGGTGACCATTATCCTATTGGGTTTGTTACACGTCAGTATTAAAAATTATGACATTCAAAACTATGTAAAGGTATTTATTTTATTTTAATTCTTTATCAATAAAACAAGTTTTCTTTCTTCTATCTTCATTTTTATTGCCTGAATTCAACTAATTATTAAGTTTGTAGATTGTTATTAATATACATTTACTAACACTT
Organism: Neoaliturus tenellus; assembly: GCA_030545055.2. NCBI lineage: Eukaryota > Metazoa > Arthropoda > Insecta > Hemiptera > Cicadellidae > Neoaliturus > Neoaliturus tenellus. The sequence goes on from CM061533.1 coordinate 214,913,932, forward strand.
CTAAAAGTATTTGATTAAATCATGTGTAAATTCATCTCTATATTATTTAAATAAAAATGTTAATTACTTATCTCCGTAGTAGTAGACTATTGGCTATCTTTGTTTTTACAGTTTTGTGTTAAGACTTTCTGGAATAAATTATTTAATTACATTAGTACAATCGAAACATATTCAACAAAATACTGCATTGAACAAATGTTTTAGTTTATAAAACTAGAAGAGGTGTTTCCTCATTAGGTCCAATCTTACTTTCTACATAATAATGTTTTATCAATTTAATCTGTTTAAAACCATGAACCTCATGGTAACAAAATTAATCTTTATTCAGATCTAACACTTCTGACGAACAACTAACTAAATACTGTAAACTAAAAAAATGCGTTCTAACAGTACCGGTATTAGTGTTTAATTAATTAATTCTGTTTAATAACCTAACATAAAGGAAGATTAAATGTCGGACACAATGAGCTGGTAGAGGAAATGCATGTTTCGTGGCACGGCTCGCAGTTTATGGGTAGTGAAGTGAGCCCCCTGCCCCCACCCCCCATCCAACCACCACCCCGGAGCTCGATATCACGAGAGATGCTAGGATCGGATAGCGCTGAATTACCGCGGCCGGTCACACGTGTAAACATAATTTATACGTTAAACAGGTCACGTGACGGGCGATCACGTGATCACGGCGCCACTCGAGTAACACCTTTATCTGCACCATAATGTAACATAACTATTGCGGGCCAGTCACAGATTCTAAAACTAAAAATAAAGGTGCGGAGTTGCCATATAATTGCTATATAGTTAATTGCCATATAATTGCCATATAGTTGCTAACAAGGTGGTAAAATATTCGATGAAAATTGTAACTAAGAGAACTTGTCTCCCTTGAACAGGAATACCATATAATTGCTATATAGTTAATTGCCATATAATTGCCATATAGTTGCTAACAAGGTGGTAAAATATTCGATGAAAATTGTAACTAAGAGAACTTGTCTCCCTTGAACAGGAATACAGTACATATATAATTTTCTATAGTTTGAGAACAAAAGTGCAAGCCTAAATACTTTATGAGTTAAAATAAAAAATCGGATAACTCATCAGAGGCTTTAAAAAGTTGCGACTCCTCGAGTGATTTAGAAAATGTTGTGAAAAATATAACATATTTCCCATTACAAGTCAGCTTCTAACACGCCAGCAATTTTAAATAAATAGAGCCTACATAGAAAAACTCAAAAACACTTAACTGTATTTGCCTACATAAAAAATAACATATATGACGTGACCATCAATCCCGGTTATTCGAAAGATTGCGTGATGAATTTGACCATCATGCCTCCGAATAGAGTATGAAGGTGTCAAAATCTATAAGAATGTGAAAATTTTTCAAAACTTGCATAAAATTGGAGAAAATGGAATATAATTCATCAGACATCCAAAATCTATCTAAGGATCACTGCACGATGTTTTCAACGAAACTTTACAATTGGTGAACGACATATTGCTTTATCTATACCATTACTGCCTTCATTCTTAACTAAAAACCACCCATATGTTGTATGGGTATATACAGTATGAAAAACCGGAGAAGAAAAGTGTAAAACGTGTGTGAAGTGGTTGCAGTAAACCAAAAGTGTATAGTGTAGTGGCGCGGGATTGTTTTCGAAACACACTTGTTGACGGAGTGACGGGGGCCGCTTATCGGCGAGTGGTTCGCAGATAAGAGATAACACATTCCGAGACACTGATAGCACAACGTCGCCACCAAGAGGCGGGCGGTCAGACGACACGAGAATTCCGCCAACTGGTCGACCGTCAGACGAGGGAAGAGGAAGTGTGGCCCGATCACATCACTTCAACATACTGCTTTTGATAACTAGTATAAAATCGTCACTTTCACTCGTCAAATTTGTCAGCTATAACAATTATTGGTTGCCAAAATATTATAACAAACTGAACAATTTTGTAACTCATTTTATATTAATTTTTGGTTTATTAATAGACGTACTTATTATTGCGATACATAAAATTGTAGACAAATTAGTAAAGAATAGTGCTTCTAAAGTAATGTAAAATTTACCGGTGGCCCAAATTAACGTTGTTTATTTTGTCTTGATGATGGTGCAAAACTCTGGCCAATAAAAAATTTTGTGAAGGAAAGAGTGGCCTATAAATTCGACTATTTTTAGCTAACTTTTAAAGATCCAATACTAAATTAGGGGAATTTTTAAAAGTTATCATAAAATAAAATTTAAATAATAACCTCCTTCAAAAGGTTGGACTGAGGAAATTACAATAAAAATTAATAAATTTAAAGTGTAATGTCACCCAGTGAAGAAAACAAACGTATGAAAGAAATGTGTTTAAGATTTGCACGATCGGAGATTCATATTCAGGTGGGTCCGCAGGTGCGGCAGCTGAATGTGTGTTCAACACTGGCACTGGCAGTACAAGAGTCTGAGCAGTAAACTGATTTACAGCCCACGTGTCGACGGAATACCAACCGGCCGATTAGAATCACATTAAATACTTATAGCCTACTCCTGCCGTATAGCCTGTAGCTGGTAGGCCTTCACGCAAACTTATATCAACACGTTGTGTTACCAACAAAAATTTGTTACTGTCGTTGTGTGGTTTTCGTTAATTATAAATAACTAAACTGTGGTCACCTTATACCGGAAACTCATTTTTATCGTAATTCTTGGCGGCAACAGCATTACTGTATCTTCAAGCGGAACTTGATAAGATAACGACAGTATGTTTAGTAACTCAATGACAGCGAGCACAGAATAGAAATAGAGGGGCCATGCGTATTTAAATAACATTATAGGCAGTGACGCCAAGTTCCCCCGCTCCGGATTCGGTCAACTCGCCGTGACCGAGTAAAACAGCGTCAAAAACCCTTTTTATGATACTCGATGATTAGACGCACTTACAGTAGTCCTAAAATTACCAAACTTGGAACAGGGAAAATTTATTAGTACTGCTCAATGATAGTAAGCTTTAAAATATTATATATATCCTATTTTGTTTTTATTAATTGATAAAACTGAAAGAAATTATTAATTCTTTTGTGAAAACATGAAATTATTAGTAATCGAGGAAGTTTTTTATTTTTTGGTCAGGAAAGTTTCGTCTGCGGCAAAGTTTGAGAGCATTAGTTGAACCTTAACATATATTTTTCTGAGAATTCTGTGATGGCTGGTAAAGGAAATAAATTAGGTTGAAGAGGAAGTAAAATCCGTCCTACGGCGCGCGGCGGCGCGACTCGGGCACTGCACGCTGTCACTGCGACCGTGTCTCGTCACTCACTGCTGCCCTAAGAATCGAGTAATGAAACACTTATCTAATTAACCTACATAAATATTTTTGTACTTACTGGCACTTTTTCTCTTCAGGTAATGATTGTAGATGATTTATTGTGTGGAGAAATAAACAGGCTTTAGTTCTAAGCTTGTATTTCACAAGTAAATATAGTTCAATATTATAAGTTCATATATTGAGTGTCGGTGGTTTTACAATTCTACCCTTATTGGCCTAGAAATGTCACAACTTTGGTTAGGTGGTGCCTGACTCGGGAGGAATGAACTTTATCATTGAATATTTTACTGTAATGATGAAGTCTGATGTTCACATACTTCCTGCAAATTGATTTCAGCAGTAAGATCAGATGGTTTTGTTCAAATTCTTGATCGTTGTAATGATCTGATATGAATATGGGGAGGCCGATGCAACGGCTTAAAACCTTTGAAATGATTACTTCAGTGATATTTACCATTTTCAACTGATTTGAGTTTAAAAAGTTCTTTACAATCGCTTCAGAAATTAAGCATACTTTTATCACTCCATCTGATGGCTGAATCAGCCCTCCCCTGTTCTTATGTTGTATTAGGCTGTTGTGCTTGGATGAATCTTTTTGTAGAAGTTGTGAACAGGTTTCGCAGACTATTTTCTTTTTAATCTGCCTTACAACAAAACCAGCAACATACTCCACTATATCGCAGGCAACATCAGTAGTCGTGTCAAGAATTGTTATCATGACTTCTTCTTCGACGTCACACACTTCCTCTTCGTCTTGTATCTCGAAGTTCCCTCCTCGCCATCTTGGTATGGATGTGTTTATGTCTCGGATTTCATCGGTTTTCCTATTCAAAGAGAATATCAGGGACTTGTTAAGCGCAAGGGTGTTCCCAGTGTTTGTTTCGACTAGCTCCTTATGCAATAGAATCCTCTTAAATGAGTTAGTGAACTCCTTACAAGTAGGGTTATTATTGTGGCCACCTCGTGACCTAATGTACCCAAAAAGTCTCTCAAGGTGATCTTGACTCACCTTATAAACTGGCAAATACTTCAAGGGTTTGTCTTCGCCATTTACATATTTATTATATATGGATAAGGTGCTGTCAATACACACAATTAACCCAAGGAATCCAGTTTTACGTCGGGAAACCAATATTGGCACACCACTTCCATCTTTCAGGCCACATATGTATTCTTTTGCTCTCAGGAGAAACTCAGAATGTAATTCATAGTTCTTGGGGTTCAGAGCTTGCTTTTCGTATTTTGCACGAATGCTTCTGGAATTCAAGATGTCAAATAGGCTAATCGATCAAAGATGAGAATAAATTCAATGGTTGCAGTGCATTCTTCGAAATCGGGCACTTTGTTCTCTTTCAAGTACTGAAGCGATTCAGCTACCGACTTACTAAGTACCTGTACAGCAAGTTTTACTTTCATCTTCTGTTTAATATAGTTAATATGTGTCTGGGTTAATTTATTTCCTAGACGAAGGCCTTCTTTATCTTGCAGTTGATGGAGTTGCTCGATGAAACTCCACTCAATACGTTCTCTTTTTGAATTTAACAAAACCTTTCCGTCCCCTAGAGTGTTTCGGACCAGCTTTATCATGTGGCTAGGGTCTAAAAAGAAACTTATAGTTTCCTTTGTTGTAGGGTGTGGAAACGAAGAAATGGGATTCTTTGGAGTAATATTACATCCCAAACTGTTTGCCATGGCAATATTACAGGCGGTACCGTCTGATGTTAAACTAGCCACTTCAATACTAGCATCATGTAGTAGGTTTAGACACTGCTTAACTAGTCCGCTTAGCTGTTCCCCAGAAACGCCAGAAACAAAAAAATGGCCTAAAGGAATTTTCCAGCAGACATTTATAAAAACTAGATGAAACACTAACGCTTCCGTTGCTAATGGTGCCGAATCATCATCACATGTAACACTGTTACCGGCATTTATTGTTCCGTGGAATCGTTTGCCATCCCACTCTAAATGTTTTCTGATTGCCATGCAATCAAGCATCAGAGAACAAATAGGGCGTTTCTCTGAGTTTTCTGAATGTTCTTTAAGAGCCCTAAATACCTCTTGAGAAAATCCCGGCTCTGCGTTGACACTGGAATACCATCGTCTCAAGGTTCTGGGGTGGGAAAGAGCTGAATTAAAGGTTTTGCGCACAAAAGTATACGCTTTTGGGGATAAAAAATGTAGCGTAATTGCGAACGATTTCAGCCTTTCATTGTATGACTTTTTTAAAGCCGGATTTTTTATTTTGTCAATAGCCCTTCTAATGAGGCAGTCCGAGGTCTTTGAAATGGAAGTTAACAAACTGCAGGACTCCTCTCCAATATTCATTTTCTTCCTTAATGAATCGATAACATTTTCCATGTTTGCAACTTTTTTTTGAAGTCGCCTTTTCTTTTGTTGTAACGTCTTTATTTTAGTGTTACGTTTTTTTAAGGTTGTCTTGGCTTTGTTGAGTTCCGCTTTAAGCTTTTCTTTAGTTGGTGACTTAAAACATGACGGGTCAGCGAGCACATTCTTTGCTCGCTGTGACGGGGTGCCTCCTTCGGTCGTCACTTCAGAATCGTCAAGAAGTATTTTTCTTTTCAGACTTCGTCGTTCTTTCACATTAGAAAATGCAGGAAATATTACAGGTACTGCATCTTTTCTTATTCTTACTCGTTGCAATGATCTGTCTTTGTCCTCCTCCCTGAAATGAACTGAGCACAATTTGCTGTGTTTCGTTGGAGTCCAGTTTTCTCTTTTCACTGCAATGATCCATTTTCGACGTAGTTCTTGATCAGTAGGAAAGCTGAAAACCATCAACTAATTAATTTTCTTCCCTGAAAGTCAATGGTTTTCAGAATTTAAAAAATATCCCCGTTGCAGCTAACCTGAATTTCCATATACGCAATGAATTGCATCTGCATATACGCAAGAATTTCCAACTCTTTTAAATGTCATAAAATAAATGAAGCCACATTCCAAATTTTATAACCTCATATGTTGTCTAATAAGGAAATTATACAAAATTATTAATGAGAATGCAGGTTTTCTGCAACGGGGGACACTGGAGTAGGGTATTTTTAGCATAAAAACTTTTATTCTGACCATATGAAGCCACAAACCAAAATTCATCAATATTTCATTCATCAACAGTCCCTCAAAACAAAAAAGTAACATGGTCCCGGGCTTAGGTCCCGCCATGAGACCTACGGTAATAGCTACTTCCCTAAGAGAAATTCGCTTTAAAGTGAGAAACGATAAAATAACATTGGACTATCATACTAAAAGTGAAAGACTGTAGAGGTGTCTGAGGGAAAGGAGTGGGAGGGGAAGAGCTGATAACAAAGGACAGGAAGTAGCTGAACAAGAAGGTATCATTCCCACGATTCCCACCGATGAGTCACGTGTGCTCATTTTCGCAAGTTACGTGTGCTGCATCCTCATGAAGAGTGTAAATTATTTCGATTATTTTAAAAACAGACCAAATGAAATACTAAGCTTCAAATATCAACTAAGTTTGCGTGAATACCCACACATACTGTCATCTTTGTTGGTTTAATTCCTTTACTGAGACTAAACTTTTATTAAAATTCCGGTTCGTTATAACAGTACTACACGAAAATACCTTTAATTTGACACCTTGATCATTTAAGTCCATCCATATAAACCCGAATGGATGAAGCACACCGTAACAATAAACGTAACAATTAATTACAACATTTAGGCCTAATAATAATGTTTTTCCTTACCTGTGGTAGGTTAAACCTTCAATCCTTCCTCTGTTGTTGCATCCATAGGCCACACAAGTTTCAGGCATAATCACAACACTACAGCTCTGCTGAATGCAATGTCAACAACCGAACAACCGACTAAATGTTGTCTAGCGGAGCCTCGTGACAGCGCTCAAGACGCTCGGTATTAGGGTGACTCATCGCTCCCCCCACTCCGGATTCGGTCAAACCCGCGGAAAATTTGGCTTCACCGCCGCGCACGGATGTCCTCTCTATTTATATTCTGTGCTCGCTGCTCAATGATGATTAGGCATAACTGCAAAGCAAAGTAAAGGTGCGGCTACACATAGCAGGAAAGGACACGGACAGGACAGTTTCTGATGAATGCTCCCTGTGTTATCAAATGGGAGCGGCTACACATAGCAGGAAAGGACACGGACAGGACATTTGTCGTGTCGGATGGATCGCCAAACAAGCATTCATCCGCCACTGTCGTGTCCTGTCCGTGTCCCGTCCTGGTATGTGTAGCCACCCCTTCAGACACCATCAGAAAATGATAACGATAGCTCAGTGTAGTGAGTGTGGCGGCCGGCGGGATGAGCCGTGTCGGACGGCTGCGCGCGCAGCCTTCCGACTCAGAAATGTCCTGTCCGTGTCCCGATATGTGTAGCCACCCCATTAGAATTTTGTCCGTATCCTTTCCTGCTATGTGTAGCCGTACCTTAAAAATGTGACAGCACTAAAATATGTCAATTTAAAAACAAGTCATCATGGATGTGCAAAGAGGTTTATTTACAGTTAATTAATACTAATAACTACACCATTTGGTTTTATAACGTATATGCATCTACTTTTAACTTATTAAAAAATGTTTCGAGTTAACGTTTTATTAAAACACTTGTAAACGACCGAAAATGAACGTGTTGACCTGCGAGCCAAGCTCGGTCCCCCGGTGGTATACAATTAATTGTGTACACGGTGATGATGGGCAGCAAGGCGTGTAGCTGGGGGCTAGATCGATGCCGACCTGGCCACTACAACGCCGCTGCCGGCACGCGATCGTCGACCCGATAGGCTTATACTGGCAAGAAACTGATAACCTGACGGTTCAGTCGTTCTTGAGTTCAGAGAAAACTAACTCATTGTTAAAACTATGTTACCGTTTGTTATTCACTTTTATCATTTGGTTACAAGTACGGTACGGTTTTGAACCTTGACACCTTGGTGGACAAAGTGGAAAACAAAAATTTAGTTGCAGACAACATTAGAGCTGTTTTCATTGCAATCAAAATCGGCAAAATATTGTATGTAAACACGTATTTGCAACTCCCGTGTATGAGCACTCTGACAACCTCCATTGGCTGATACAGGTGTACACAACACAGTACAATGTCAGCACGAGGTGCCGAAGTCGAAGTCGGCAGTTGACAGCGGCGGTTATACGCGACTGCTTGGCGGCGGCGCGGCGCTACAGCTGTGACCACAACACAACGCTGTCACCGCGGCCGCCTACGTGATGTCCATGTCGTACTGCTGTACTGCGTGTACAACTGCAACATACTGCTTTTGATAACTGGTATGAAATCATCACTGTCACTCGTCAAACTTGACAGCTATAAGAATTGTTTAAGTTATATTTGGTCTCGGCTTACGAGACTTTACCAATGAACATAATTCCTATGGATCCCTAGATCTAGTTGGTTTCCTATTCCAAGTTCTAGTTAGTTTCTTATCCCTAGTTCTATTTGGTTTCCTATCCCAAGTGCTAGTTGGTTTCCCATTACCTACATTCGATTTACCAGTGTTCCTGTGCTCCAAGGTTAAAATCATCATTTCTGTGGTATGAATAAACAGATCACTGCTATAATTATTGTGTTTTCTCGTTACAGCTGTTAACTTAAAATCTTTAAAATTTCCTCATCAATGTTAATCAAATGAAGAAATTTAGAACTTAAGGGTGCGCTCTACCTCGGCGTCAAAATCGTCGAGCGAGACTGTTAACTGCCGCTATACGCGGAAACTCACATTTTGGAAAATATATGACGGGTCATTTTAAATTTTGTTACTTTAATGCTTTTTTAGGTTTCAGTGCGAAATCGATCGGTGGTTTAATAACGATGTTTTTGAAATTGCAGACCTTTAGCATCTCCCTTCTTGCATCGTTATCTACAAACTTTTTACCAATCTTATTGCAGATTCTTGTTCTTAAGATTATATTGTACTCGTGTATGTACAGATGGGTAGAGCGCACCCTTAAGGGCCGGATTCTCGAAGCAACTTTAAACCTAAACTGAAGTTTAAACCAAAATTGTCCACATGTTTAACATTGAGTTAAACTAAGTTTAAGTTGAACGTACATGGAGAAACATAACAATGATCAACGTTGCAACAAAAAAAACATTAAATATAAAAAAAATAATTGAAAAAAAATCGTTACCTAAAAGATAAATATATAAAACAATGAATATCCCTATAGGGACAAATTAACATAGAACAACTGATATGATAAAAAGTGAGTGACAAGTTTTCAGTGGACGAGGGTGCTGGCAGGTTTATTGGAGCGGCAGGGAGGTGATTACAGTACACAAACGAGATTACGTAAGACAATCGACGGCAGCGATGTCGCCATGTCACAATGTCGCCCGCAGCCGCAGCCGCGACACGGGACGATGTTTTGTATTACTATTTTCGTATCTTTAGGACCGGGGACGAGAGGACAACCGCAAATAACTTAGTATTAACAACTATGAGCAACTTCTTGAGAGGAGTATGGGAAATATATCGTAATTTCTTAATGAAACCTCGAACGACTATGAAAGCTTGTTTTCAGTAATTTCCAAGAAACATTTGAAGAAAAACAGCGTTCTTTTTTGTTTTGTTTTTTACAGGATTTATACGTTAAACGTTAGTATTCAAGCAAGAAAGACGTGCTTCTTCCTCGCAAACAAAGTTCACACACCAACACTTAAATATAATTAAAGTTATATTTTGTGTGATGTTGTCACTTTATGCACTCGGCTTAGGCATAAACTTCCTGGAATATGAAAGTGTTGAAGCCAAGAAATGAAAATTTTAATCTTTTTGCAAGACGAAACTTGTTCGGTAGCAAAATTACCTATACTGTACTTTCACTATATGTTTCAGTATGTTTCATTGAATACCTTTCAACGTTACTTTCATTTTAAAATGTCCGAATTGAACAATCCACGTGTCTTTTGTACTGTATTTCTATGATCCTCTATATCTATTTGTTGATTATTAAATTCGCATTCTGTATGTATTTGCTGTTTAATTTATATTCTACTTGTAATTTTTCTATTCGTGTTAATAGCGGGTTAAAATCCATGTCAGTGTGTTCATCAGAAGCGTCTCAAGTCTTAGTTATGAATTTTTCATTACCCTAAAGCTGGAAATAGGATGCCAAAAATACCAAATCTTTTTACAATACCAGCATAACCATTCAAGTGGGGTGTAAATGAAGCTCATTAAAGTTAGATTAGCTGCTGGCTTTAGCGGGAACTGGGTCGGAACGCCGCGCCGCCGCCGCCGCCGCCACGCCTTGTATCCGTACACCGTTATCGGGTAGGTTACAAATTATAAGGCTTCACACATCCAATTTGCGAGCGAGAACTACAGAAAACGATAACTAACTGGGAACTAGGTCTTCTGCGTATTAAAATGCTTAATTTGAAGAGATCGAATCTCATAGCAAAAGGAAGCGCTGTATGCTTTAAGTGTCGTTTGGAATTAAAGTGTTGCTGTAGCGAAACGCAAAGTAAATCGCGAACGTAAGATGGGCTTTCATTTTTTACTTTCATACACATACTGTATTTCCAACTATAGCTTAGTTATGCAACAGGTTTCGAAATTAGAGTATTTCCCCCTTTAAAACGAACGAAATAGTGTTTTAGATCAAAATTATTTAAAAAGATATAAATCTCTTTCAAATTACGAATATTTAGTAGGTGTGTCTAAAACGGAAATTGCATGGGCATTTATTTTTTTACAACGGGGAATGCAATATTTGACAACATAAGTTCTTGACCTACAAAGTACAATTTAAGTAAAAATATAATATATTTTTACTTAATTGTATATATTATATACAATTATTCAGCCATCACTACACTGTACTGAATTCAACTATGAAAAAGGTAACGTCTGAAAATTAACGGATATGTATATATCGATCAAATTTAGTTGTGGAAAGAATTCGATAGTAGGTCTATAACTAAGTTGCCTAAACGGAACGGAAGTTAATTAAACGGAAACCCCAATGTACCTAGGCCTATTTAGAAAATTTAACACCCCATTTGACAAGGAGCAAGTGCTTAAACCGGATAGATCGAGCCAAGGCAAGAGGCAACAATAGAATGAGGATGATGATAGCCCACGTGGTCAAGGCCGAGCGAGTAATGGCGATGTGACGCTGTGGCTGACGATGTGGAACATGGAACACGGCCGGACGATGAGGGCGCCATACAAGACTATAAAGAAGATTCATCGCCAATTAAAAGAATAACATAAAGCTTTTTAATGGATTTAAATAGGAACAAAAACCACGTAGGTTACTATCGGACTGGAAGCTAATCATCTATGAGACAGAAGAAGCTGAGAAGAATTTTTGTTTAGCAAAAATACATCATGCTGCCAACTAGACAATGACATCAAAGAGTTTGTTTAAACGAAGTGACTATGTTCGTTCAAAATGCATTCTGTTAGCGTTGCGAAAATGTTAGCAAGAAAGAGTCACCACTAAATTTAAATCCAATTTAATTAACATTTGAATAAATTCTATACGAGTGTCCAACATCGTATGTTACAATTTTTTCTTTAAATAAGGGAAGAATCTTTTTTTCTTGTTCAATTGCCGATTTCTGGTTTAGGAGAATCTCATAAAACATTTAGGGCTATAGGTTTCCATTTCATCATTTGGTCACATCTCTCCGTTATACAGTTTTAGAAGCAAAGATGACAAAGTGCATTTCCTGAGATTACATATTTACAACGCTATATCCAACAATTCATCGTTGTCATTTACTACTAAGAAACATTTCTATAAGACCTGAAAAGGTAAAAGATAGTTATGTAGCATTTAAACTATCGTGCCAAACAAGCAATCTGAGAGGCAATAAAGAGTGTAGATACGCGAATAAGAGGCTGGAACGAGGTCAACACATTACAATAGAGAGAGAAAGAGCGAACCTAAGGCGGCCGTGGCGTGGCGGGGGATACATCAGCTGACTGGCAGCAGGCCAACACCAGTCAACAGCTGTTTGTATCTGGTGTGATTACTAATTTTTATAATCAGCTGAGTTGAAAGGCTTCCGACGATAATCACAACATTTTATTTAACTGTTCATCGCAAATTTACGGACGCTGATCCTATTTTTTAGTGCAAAGGCAGTATTGTAAAAATACATTTCCTTTTAAAATTACAGGTAGTACGGACCATAAAACAATTTATTTTCTCTATAATAAATCTATCATTTAGTAACTTGAAAACAAACAATAACCATAAAGTTGTATATCCTATTTTCCCATCATCGGACCTAAACATTATCCCAAACGACATACATTTCGGATAATGTTGGGTATAAGATGACATCATCATGGCCATTACTACAGCCATAAAACCACCCGAACGATTGGTTATATTAGAGTAGTTTAATATACGTTTAACTACATACTTGAATTAGTTCGGCCCTTTGAAAATACACTAATGACGCTTCTTATGAGTTTTTTTTTTTTTAATGTATTCCTTCCACCTGTTTGAAAATTGGATTTTTCAAAGTAGAAACGGACGACCAATTCACCCTTTACCCCAGTTTCTTCTAACCGCATTCTACATCAACTTAACAACAAATGATAGAAATTATAGTAGTAAAATTTTACAAGAAAAATGTGATAAAAGAAAATACCAAGAAGAAGGCAAGTTAAGAAAATAATTCTAAAACACAATCTAAACATAAAATCTGAAGGAAACTACGGTGTTCCACTAAATATAACTTACAGAAGTTCAGTGTATGTGATTTACCGTCTTTCTTGCACTCGACTAGCAGGTCATAAGATTTGGTCACAAACATAAAATACTTGGATGCCCTTGGAAAAATGAAGGCACGATAAAAGTTACAGAAACCTACCAACGACCGACACACACAAGGTTCATTTTGTGAATTTTTGTGTATGCCTAGGCCTAATATTGGGGATTTACAAAATGTGTTCAGTATATACAAATTAACCAATATCTCAACTATAAGTGGGATTGCTGCTTCATTTACTATCCCATATTTTAACAGAAAAAAATTAATAAACCATCAAATAAATCATCATGGACGTTTTGCCTTCAACTCATTCCTGGTACAGCCTCACTGTGTGGATTCAGTCCCCATTCGCTGAGCTCAGTACGTACGTAATGACGTCATCCAAGATGGCGGCCACACAGGCTACCCTCAACACACAATCCCTCGACTCTGGGACCCCAGTATCGATTCCTGGGGGAGGCAATGTCCGCTAATGTTTTTAATAGCTCCCCCGTCCTTGATTTTCCGCTTTGACGACACCGACGGCTGTTTCAATCTTTTTATTCAAGTTGAAATGCAATTTGTATAACAAGTGTAAAGTTGTCAATTTGAAATTTTTAGCATGGAACTATACAAAAAACTAGTGCAATTATAAGTTGTTTTATTATTTAAATTAATTTTTATTGATGCCGTCTGGCACACGTAATTACAATTCAGATATAATCTTTTCGAAACAACAAATCTTACTTTAATTACAATTAAGTTATTACATAGCCTTCCTGAAACCAACCTAAATAAGGAAATTCGAAAAATTTAATTCATAAAAAATGAACTATTATCACGATATCAGATTTTGGTATAGTTTAATCCTGTCACAATAACGATCTGAATGTATGCTATTTCAAAGATGAGTTGGGCGCCAATTTAGGTCAATTCCATATTCACCGAATTGCACAGCGACATGGGTGTGTACTTCCATCGTGATTGGACTGAACTTGTAGTAGCTCATGACTATGAGTCACCGCTTCATGAATGACTCTACAACCGGATTTTTATCACGTGTTGTTTGTTATAAAATAGTAGGCCTAAACACTTGTTCAAACAATGTGCCACTTCCATTACCGGGTCATTTCATCAATATCGAGATAAGTGAATTAACAAATGTCTGATAACCTGTAACCAAATTCGAGTTTATCCAAGTTATAGCATTACTTAAATCAAAACTAACATTACTGGCGATAGACGCATGCTACTGCATAGTGCTGGCGATCGTGTACAATAAACACTTCCAGTAGACTTTTTTGTAGGCATACGGTAGAATTTTTTGTGGAAGCCTTATATTAGTACTGTAATTCACTAAATATGTTTTGTAAATTAAAATTTGTTAATATCTCACCTATTTAATCCAAGTTTGCGTCTACTGCACAATATCCAAATGAATAACTGCAACAAAACAAAGAATAGTCAGGAACATGTAAACTTAGCATCTATGAATCTTATGTTAACATGTACCACAAGGTATTTTCAAATCTAAAGTTACAAACTGGCATATTTAAATCTTTTTAAAGAATTTAGTTTATTTCATTGAAATAAAGGTTTCTCTACATACTATAAGTAGCCTAATTGTAAATTAATAAATGCGTGCATCCATTTTCATAACAGAATTTTATTTACGAGATAAATTTGAAGAATAACCTACAAATTTGAAGAGTAAGAAATAACATTTTATTAGAATCAACTAAATGCTACTGCTTTTAAGCCTTTATTGAGTAGATTTTACCTCAAAACTATCAATATACAGTGGAACTTTTCAGAAATAGGTCTAAACAGTTCTTTAGACCCTGATTTTAAAATGTTAAAATAATTTTAAATTTTCTGTTTTTGTTCTTACAGACATGTGCCATCAACCTAGGGCCTCCGAATTTCACTACAACTAACTGTGCGATTGCGCATGTCACTCATGTCACTACTGCTCGCCGCGTGGGCGTTGATGTGGTGTGGTGTTGGGGAGGGGGGGTTGAACTTTCCAGTCACGTTCTCGCGCCTGCGCCGCGCATCTCGTGTCAGCGCCGCCTCGTCACCGCGCATGCCCGCATCTCATCATCCTGGTGTCGGTCTGCGCGCCAATTTGATTTGACTACTCTCGCGTCTCAACTCGTGCACCAGTCACGTATAAGGACCAACAATGCCTAATATTGTCGCATGGGCACCAATATTTTAGAATCTTAGGGCAAATTATATACGTTTGTTCTCTTTTTGAGGTCGCTGCAGTGTATTTGTTAAGGTTTGGGTAAGTCGTACGTAATCTAAATATTATTCAAACAGCAACGTTAAAGTAAATAAAACCTGTTAATATAGAAAAGTTTATTTTTTATTTGATACAAACTGCATGTAAATCGGTCCAGTGGAAGTCTCAGTCATAAGTCTGTCTAAGATCGAAAAAGTTTACTTTTTCTCCATGTTAAATCTCCATAAGTAAAGTTTATTTTTCATTATTGACCAATTTAACGTAATTATTTTCGAAATACAAATAAACCTGCTAATATAGAACCGAAAACGTTCGTTTTGGTACAAATCCTGTGTAGCCATACTGTTTTAAATACATTATATAGACATCTTTTGTGTATTTGCATCATCAGTGGTATTTTTTTTTTTTCTTTTCTCGGAAATGGTCCCTGTTTTACCGTGTTACATTACCTAAACCACAAACAGAGGTGTCGGGTGTAGGTCTGGCAATTAGAGCTATTAGGCTGTATCGCAGGTCATTATACCCTCCGGCCATGACGCGGCGCCGGCATCGCGTCAGCCCGCTTCTGATAACCGCCGCGCCGCGCCGATATCGTCTGGTGGCAGCACTGTCGCTGCCGCTGTCGCCCCGATATTCAGATGTGACCCACTGCCGTTGTGCGACCATTGTATTACACAATCGGTTGCGATTTGAACCCCATTAAATAAAAAGTCATTTTGTGGGTTATTTAATCTACTGAATATAATTGGTAAAAGTTCAGGGGAAGTTTTATTATTGGTCATAATTTTGTGCTTTTGACAAGGCTACATGAAGTTCTTTTTCGCCAAAAATATGTTCAAATGAATAGCGCATTTACTTGTCTTCCCCTAATTACTAGTTTTGGCGCATTAATTTGTCTTTGTAATTCTTAATTAATTTTAAATAGGTAATGTAACAAATTCCAAAAATAAACAAATAAATGTGTCCGGTAAACAAGATTTAAAAACTCAAGAGTTGGTACTTTAGACTTCCTTTGCAAATTAAAGACTTCGGGTGAGGAATTAATGTAATCCCCACAACAAACGTAAAGTAAGTAAATGCAAACAAGTGTTTATAAAAAAACTTGAAAAGGTACGATACAGCCGCACACGAGGAGCGCTAACTTTCTATTACGTATAGGAAGGTCTTACGCGTATGACCTCGTACATTGTGCTCATGAATAGCAATTGTCAGAGCTGCCAACCTGTTAAAACTAGAATAAATATTTGCAGGTGTGGCCGAGGTTAGCGACAGTAGTTATGTTATGTTCAGTATAGCTCAATTAGTATTGTTTACTCCATGCCCTACCACATAATATAGTGTCTGCGTGACAACCTCATACTATACCATTAAGTTCAGCGCAGCTACAACACCCACAGAAGAAACTAACATTTACGACGTACTGGAGTCACAATCTTTCATTACTACAGTATGATTGCGATCCACCCACAGAGACACTAAAATTCACATAAATGATGTTATTTTGTACATAAAAGAGGAATAATTTCAACGTTTGAGTGGTCTGAGAACAAATAAAAATTTGTTATGGCGAGGTAGGAATCAGTTTGATTTGGCGCGATGCCAGAGCTCAACCAGCTTTGTTTATCGCTCTGACACCCACACTGGGAGTATCGTAATGCATGTACACCTCGCTCTGGCATGCAATCAGTGCCGCCAACATAGGCTGACGATGAATCAATCGTCTGTTGTCGTGAGACAAGGTTGGCGACAGTGGAGGAATCAGTTTGATTTGGCGCGATGCCAGAGCTCAACCAGCTTTGTTTATCGCTCTGACACCCACACTGGGAGTATCGTAATGCATGTACACCTCGCTCTGGCATGCAATCAGTGCCGCCAACATAGGCTGACGATGAATCAATCGTGAGACAAGGTTGGCGACAGTGTTCAATCATAGCTAATCTGCATTCAATTATCTTCTCCTCCCACCTACCACAAACAACAATATACAATGAGGTAGATATATTTATGTTTATAAAATAACTCAAGAAAAGTTTGCAAATCTTTGGGAGTCAAATTTAATTAATTACGTGTCAAGTTTGTACCAGTCATTTATTTTGTTTGAATGTGGTAAGCTCATTCGGCGCCAGAGCTATTTCTCTTTATCATCGAGTTCTGATTATCAGCAATGAAGTGACTGACAACAGATTAGAAGTCCTCAAATTCCACAGGGATATGCCACCCAGTGTTGCCAACAACTCTGGGAGGCCGGGCAGTTATTGGCGTGGCGAGGTTGGCGACACTGGTTCTGTTTAACTGGCTCTGTGCCAGAACTCAACCAGCTTTGTTTATCATCCTTCCACAGTTTACCAAGCGATCTTGTAAACTCTGATTCTAACAACCTATGTTATATGGTTAGTTTGTTTTATTAGCAAAATGGTCGTAAAGAGATCCACGGTTACCCATAATTTATAGTTTATAAAACACAATTCCTTTTAAATGATCTTTGCTCAGTAATAGTGTAGGGTCTTTGACGTTTTTCCATCTGCCTTTCGTACACGAAATTTACTAATCCAAAATCATAAGTAAGTTATAACACATTTACGTAAAACTAATTACGCGATATTTATAATACCTGTACAAAATACTGAAAAAAATAAAATTAACTTAATATTCGGTAAAACTATGTAATTAAAATTATTTGACAAAACATTTATATATTTAATATAGGCTTAATTCTAAAACCCACAAAACACGACTGTAAAATCTCTGTCCCCCGTTTCTCAACCCAATAAAACACTGCGGGTAGAAAGCCTTTTCGTGGCTGGTGCTATCTCCAGACTTTCTAACAGTCTTGGAGTGCGTAATCGACTGTGGGGAAAGAGTTAAAGTGTGTCCCCGGCCGGTAGAATGTAGAGGGTCTGCATTCCTATGATAGTGTGTTACAATGGATTGGACGCGGCCCCCGGGGGGAGGGGGGGTACAGGCTGGACGCGGCGGTGTCGAGAGCTGCTATCATGACCGATCCTTCACATCGCGCCGCCACGGCCGCCGTGATCTACCGGGCTCGGCAACCGGTTTAGAGTTGGAGTTGGAACTGTTATTTTAACCGCGAAATAAGCCAAGCCTAAACTTTATTTAATTCACTCCTAGAGATAAACCTAGGTATAGAACAGAAAAAAAAATCAAATTTACATTTTTTAAAGTTGAACTTTAAAACAGTTTCTAGTGAATAACAGTATATATTACCGTTTTGGCGTCAAGCATAATGAGCTACAGAAAGGGCAAGGTACAAGATGCTTTCGATATCTGAAGCTATAAATCTACTACTTTTGCCTTCGCAGTTTGGGATCAAAATCCTCAACAAACGCCCTGAAAGGGTAAAAACATGCGCCAAAATTTGATTAAAACTCGATTGAAGAGCATTTTGATGTCAAACGTTCTGTACTCGGTTGATGAATTCATGATGAACCGCTGGGATAGCTAAATTATAGGTCTTACCGCGAATAAAACGTCGGCATTGATGATGGAAGAACTTCGAACTTATATTTGAACTGTAAATGTAAACTTGTATATATTATATTTTTTACTTTTGCAAAGCAATGTATCATTGTCTACTGCAATAAAAGGATTATTATTACTGTATTATTATTATTATTATTTCAATTTATAACTTTTGGTTTTGTCACCTTCCGTCCTATATTTTTTTTAATATACACATTTTGGTATCACATTTTTCTTCTTTGAAAGAAATTTGAAAGAGTGTTTAAAATGGCAACAAATTGAAACTCAAACAAAATGTTTACAAAGAATTTTCTTATTTGAAAGAAAATTGAAAGTGTTCGCAAATAAGTTAAAATTCTAGAAAAATGGTTACTTCATTTAAACCACAAATACAAGTTGTGATTTGCACTTTTTTATTTGTTAGCTCGTCATTAACGTAACAATGAGTTGGTACAAAAAGTTATGTTTAAACAATTAACATTCCGTAGTGTTTATTGGAAGAAAAGTCATATTGTAACGATGCGTAGCCTATGTGCACACTTTTTAAAACCCCCATTACAATTGAGTCGAGGGAAGCGGACACTTTGGTGCAGAGAATACCCTCGATGTTGTAAGAGGGAGAAGGTTAAACGGATAATATTCGCTCCATGTTTAATTCTGTTGATGTTTACTTCAAAGACGGGTCGAGAGCACCCCGCTGTGACGCAACGACACCGACACACACGACGACGCGCTCACACACACGAGACGCGCACGCACGTTCATTGTCCGCCAACGATCCTCCTCGCCGCACCAGCTACACGCAATCAGACGTGCATGTGCCTCAATTGACCTACCGTGCCGTCCCGAATCGGCATTTCGGAAAAATCATACTTGCTAAGTATAGAGTTTTAATTCACTGTCAACTATCAATCTATTCTACATATTGCTCAGAATGACGCCTACATACTAGATAACCTACTCACAAAGAGACGATTGGTAGCATTTTTACCTGATTTAGTTGTTATTTATGTCGCTTGGGAATAGCAATTCGCATACGTTCTCTAAAAAGATAAATTTATTGATTAAGCTAGTCTAAGACAACACTGTACATAAAACTAATCGATAATTAACTAATGTGTTTAATTACCAGGGCAATTTCCAAAAGCCAAACGACGCGACGTGGGAACAGCCTAGATTCCTCGTTCCATTTTGGTCGGCTATTATAGTGATGTAGTTTGTAGTGGCAGAGTAATGTGTAGAGATGCGGCCGAAATAGCAGTTCCGGTGTAAATTATGTGCTGACGTTATAACTACGGTATGTGCAGATATGCAATGATAAAACCATCATCGTGGTTGGTGCAGATGTGTTCAGTAAAGAAGAGATGTACGGATAATGCACTGATTATACAGCGATGTATGAATTAGGCAATTGTTAACAATGTATAGTGTGATGTGTAAACTCATTATGTGAACATACAGCGGTGTAACAATATATATAGCCGAGTAATAGTGTAGTGATACAGCAAGTGTGTCTCGTAGCTAGAGCTAGTCTAAAGCCCCGTTTACACGCTCCAATATAGTCTATCGGTGCGATCTGATCGGTACCAACCATATCGTAGCGATAATCGGAGCGTGTAAACGGGAGATCGTAGCGATATATCGGGATTGGACGAAAAATGAAAATTTCATTTTTCTGGCTAGATTGACAACGATATCGCAAGGTTGGAGCGAAAGGTTGGAACGTGTAAACAACGCTCCAACTTAATCGATGCGATCAGTTCTGTAGTTGTAAACGGAACATCAATCTCCAATTATCGCTACGATATGGTTGGTACCGATCACATCGCACCGATATATCGTAGCGTGTAAACGGGGCTTCAATCTCCAATTTATTGCAACGATATGTTGGTGCAATCAGATCGCACCGATATATTGGAGCTTGTAAACGGGGCTTTATACGTAGTTATTAAGGGTTATTAAAAAATACAGTTTGTCGCTGAAGTGCGTATCTATTGTTGTGATTTAGAGATACATCGCCGATGGCATGTAGTGATACGACGATGATGTTTTAAGTAGGCTAACTACACATAGAGCCTTAGTTTTATAGATAATTCGGAGCAATAAAGACTACTACACCTAAAAAGTTATTGATGCGACGAGGATGCGATGTATAGTGTAGCGGCGGCGGTATTAAGGTCAATGCTACAACGGCACCGCGACCCGGTTGGTCGGTCGGTTGGTTGGTTGGCGGGTTTCACAACAGCCATCAACCGCTCCGCAGCGGCCCCGGCCGTCCAAGGGCGCCCACCGTGAACCTCGCCGGCGACGGGTACAATGCTACCTGCAGCACTTGCAGGCCTACATCATGAAAACGAGGGCGGGAACTTGAAATCTTGAGCAACTAATCATTCCTTTGCCTAACGCCATATAAGAACGCATAACTGGCACTCGAGCTGTTGTCTCCTCCGGCGTAAGATTGACACAGGTGTTGATCTTATTCGTCGGGTATTTCGCAAGGCGTACACTGATTAAAGTGATATGTCCCCATCTGTTGTCCAGCAGATGAGTAGATAAAAGCAGGAGAGGAGGTAGGATTTTCAACGTCCCCGCCAGCGGAGTGTTGTGTGTTGTGTGTGGTGTGTGGTGTGTTGTGTGTTGTGTGTTGTGTGTTGTGTGTGGTGTGTGGTGTGTTGTGTGTTGTGTGTTGTGTGTGGTGTGTTGTGTGTTGGGTGTTGTGTGTTGTGTGATGTGTGTTGTGTGCCGTGTGTTGTGTGTGGTGTGTTGTGTGTTGGGTGTTGTGTGCAATGTCGGTGTCGGGGTACGATGGTGGCAGTAGATAGACGACAGCCAGATATGACGGCGATGTAATGCAACAAAACAAGCGACCACGCTGCTGCCATCTGGCGATTCGCTTACAACACCAACTGGTGACGATTCCTCTAAAAAAGCCACTCCCAAAGCTACCGTAAAACCAAAATGCTTATGGTTTTAGTGTCTAATGGTCGCTTATAGACAACAGAGAGTCTTCATGATATGTATATTTTAGTAACATTCATTGCGTCAACGTGGACAGTTTAAAGTTGATGCTGTATTATATAGACAATTATAAACCTCTAAGTTGTTAGTAACTTAGGCTAACAAAAGGCTATAACTAACAGATTCCCACCGAGTATAATTATTTTAACAAATTAAATGAAAATGTTGGTGGGATTAAAATGTTGTTTATATTTTACGACAAACCCCCTTAGTGGTCAATTCAAATTGACCACTATGTAGCGTGCTGTATGACACTCATAAGCACATAACTAATTATTACATCAACATCAGTTACATCATCAGGCTTTCTTTAGTTCCTGAGCACTCGGATTCAAATATTGTACATTATTCGCATCCTCTATTTTACGAAACCAATAAGAGTACGAAACCATTATTCGCTTTAAAAGTATTTGCAAATCTGTAAGGAAGTTTCGCTAACGCTGTGATACACTTAATATACCACAAGCAGTTATGCATAATTTACCCACTACTTAGAAAATTCAAGAGGATCTTCTCTAGGACATTGCAAGTCCGCTAGCAACATTTGTTCACTCAAGCGAGTTCTTACCAGTTCTTACAGTGAATTAGCCCCAAATATGGCCAATCACCACAATTTTTTAAAAAACTTAAAGAACGATGAGAATTGATCAAAACCTTCAGCGGTTCACCATCAGACACTTTACCACAAGACCCCGTCGGATTTACCAGTAATCAATGAAAAATCAACCTGGATGTTCCGATGGAGCGAGTCGTCGGCGGTGGCGGTGAAACGCACGGAAGAGCTGGTGAAAGCCGCGGCGGTTACGGGGGAAAGTGAAAGTGGCGTCATAGACGGGCGAACGGCAAACGGCCCGTTAATTAGATGTAACGACCTCCGCGGTTGAATACATTATAATTACACCGCGGAAACTATTACGGTTCAATCTGGCTACCGTTTCGGGTCGAAATATAGTTCCTTCAAGAGGTCGGAAGGAGAAGCGCTGGGATGCGGGAAGTTATAGACGGCGACACACTACCGGACTTTTCTCCAGACCGTACATCGTACCGAGCATCGTACCGGACGAAAAGAGCTACTCCAGTAGTGTCACGAGACCCGTACACACCGTAACGGACGCCATACAAGACACCGTATCGGTCGTCGAGGCGAGCACTCTGGAGGTGGTTTTTTGGCGAAAGATCAAAGAAAAGGTTGGTTCGGTGTCCGATCCGGTGTACGGTAGTGTGTCAGGGTAAATTTTTGCCCCGTGTACCGTCCCAAGTCGCCCCGAACGCTCGCGTTGGAACGCCCTTCCCCTCATCACCACATTGTCTATCTGTCTCACTTACTCACGCTCTCTCCCTGTCTCTCTAAACTTCCTTTACCTCGCTCGGTGAATTTGTCCGGTACGATGCTCGGTCCGATGTCTTGTTCGGAATAAATGTACCTCCCTGCAAGGTGTAATGTCCGGTTCGATGTTCGGTCATATGTACAGTCCGGGGCAAGTCCGTTAGTGTGTCACTGCCTTAAAAACTAATTTTATAAAACATAATTTTTAAATAGGGCGGAAGAAGAGAATGTTTTAACATGTTATTAAATTTTACCTGGCTGTGGTGTTCCTACCTAGATGTCGCGTTTGTTGTTGTCAGGAATATGAATGAACAATGAGTGCTTGCTCTACATTCTAATGAAGTTGCTCAAACATATGGTTTGGCTGGGTAGCCCAATATTGTTTTCTGAGCTTACCCAGGAGACATAATGCCCCACAATAATTGGCGTTAATGGGAACTGTTTATCTAGAACACAAATGAGTTGATTTTGAAATGGAGAAAAAAGATAAGATACCTCGATAACTATCTAAATAACTGTGCAAACTCTGACTGTATCAAAAATAGGTCAATAAGATAAAAAGTTGGCAAAATAAACAAGTTATGTAAGAGTGAATAATTGAGAATAAAGATTTTTTATAGAGAAAAGCCCAAGAACCGGGTATAGACTACTATTGTCAGTCAATCACTATGACTAACAAACATGAACTATACATATAAATTACATATAAATTACCATATAAATTACCAAACATATAAACATATAAACATATAAACATATAAATTACCAAAGACAGGGAATGAATTACCAAGAGCTCGAAAGACTAGAATGAGTTATAACTTTTAGTCAATTTCTTGCCGTACTTTCAATTCCACTCACTGAATAGATATTATAATTGTATAATTGTAATAATTGTTGTATGCTTGAAAACATGATAACAATTACAAAAAGATCTACATAACTGCAAAAACATAACAGTAACTTTATAAATAAATGTAAGAGTTTAACATCATTCCAGAAAAGCACGCCATTATTTTGCTTGGATTCGCATTCTTTGCCGTTCCTCGAACTGTCATGTCATCTCATGTGGAAAAAGGCGATAAAATAAAACCAAACAGTTAGGATGACTCAAGACCGCAGTTATGATATAGGCGAACAGCAAATGTGCTGCGTATGTGCGAAGTAATCAAGAAGGCAGGGCCGAGAATAGATTTAGAGGCGAGAGTGTGAGGGGTGAGAGAGAGAGAGAGAGAGAGAGAGAGAGAGAGAGAGAGAGAGAGAGAGAGAGAGCGATGGCATGACTGCTGGGTGAGGGGGGGGGGAGGGGGGTGACACACTTCCGGGCGAGAATGCCAGCGCAAGAATCCAGACTCCCACAAACTCGGACTGGCTCGCGCCACCTCGCGCTTAATTCATTTCAACACGCACAGGTGTTGTGTTGGATCTTACTTTTGATATCTATATGCAAGATTACACATTTAAAAAATTCCAGTTTCGTTTTCATTTTATAATTTTTCTTAGTTTGGAATGTAAGAACAAAGCATTATCAGTTACTTCACAACGGAAACACCAACTTTTATTAGTACACCAGTTTTAGGTGCTGCCATACAGACTCGTCACGTCACGTCCCGTCCATTTTCGGGCTGTATGTTCCCTTTGCATTCAAGTAGAACCGGCTATTTAGACCATACACGTCGCGTCACGTCACTGAATCGAACGCTCACGACATGACGTGATGCGACGCGACGAGTCTAGCAGCAACCACCGACCGTCCATTTGGCCTTTTCGTTTCTTCCAGTTAGTGTGTTGTTTTCCCATGAGTGGCTTGATTCCAGTTTTAATTTTAGACGTTAAATGTAGGTAAGAACGAACCACATAGTGCTAAAGGTGCTGCTATACAGACACGTCACGTCCATGTCACGTCCCGTCCCGCCCGATTCTGGAGGGGGAGGCTATACCAAATTCTCATTAGCACTGGACGTCGCGTCCATTCTGAAAAAGCGCGCGCATTAATTCTCGCAGATGTCTCCAAAGTGCATGTCAACCGCATCTAGACGAGTTTTGCATATACGTAAGCTACTATTTCTTTTGAGTTTATTTTGAACTGAGGTCTTTAAAAACCACAGTAATTGAAAAAAGACTATTTAATTTAACATTGTGTTAAAATTACAAGTTTCGAAGTTTTACGGTTTTTTAGTTGTCAGTCAGTCATGTCAGTCATGTCACCGATGATCGCGACGGATGCATCTACGCAGAGGCTGCGACGCTGGGTTAGTTATAGCTGTCTAGACGGTCTTACGTAAGACTTATCTCTACCATGTGTTTTGTTTTGAGTAACAGAAAAAAATCCTGACCAATATAACCTAACTTCGCAGTGCGCTGCAATCTGGCCGAGTACGTGTAGCAGGCCCGGTGTCGAGACCGCGCGCGGAGATACGTTCGCCGCGATCATGGATAACATGGCATGAAGCATAACTAAAATACCGTAAGACACAATGCTCAGTAAATAATCTTATTTTATTTAATTTTTTAGATCGAAGTTCAAAATAACATAAAAAGTAACTGGCTTATGTATAACAAACAAGTAGGCCTACCATGAGCACAAATTAGTTTATTAATTCCGAAGTGAAAACTAAATATAAATCAGGATTTATAATACGTCCCAGTAACGAAATAATGCATTGAAATTTCAAACACTCTGTCGAATGTCCGAGTTCCGAGGAAGCTAAATTTGCAAATTTATTTTCCGAAGACGTAGTAGACAAAGGATCACGTGACATCCATGCGGAAGAGGAGGCCGCTTGAGCAAAAGTAGCAACATGCGGGCAGGCTAGCCGGATAATGGATGACACGATGCCAATAAATCGTTTCTGTATCAATAAAAGGACCATCTAAAGAAAACTTTTTTTCGTTCCCATTCGCCACAAAATGGACCTGTCATCTACCCTGTATAAGGAATGACTCTATGCCTGATGGAAAAAAAAAAACTCTTCGAGAATGTGGGAAAAATTTTGTGTCCTTAAAATATTTCAATTTGGACATACAAACCATGTCTATCCCTCGACATTTAACTATCTTTAGCAATATATGCAACCGGATGATTATACGAAGGGTAGGCCTATATAGAATGACAATTAATAATGCCATCCTGTTGTATGTTTAACTGTATGTTAATTGATAGACTGTATTTTGAACTCACAAGAGGCAAAAGATAAATTTATGAATCTGAACTATTTTGTGTCCATGAAAATTAATTTAACCTTGGGCTCTTTTTCCGTCACTGTCCGTCTTCAAAACAAGTAAATAAGGTTAGTAAAGCAGATAACGTATATTACAACCTTTAACGCAAACAAATGAAATTGTCTTATCAGTGTTACTAATGCAGACATTGCATTACACAACTCTGGGAGATTAAAACCCGCCTGGTGAACCGGAACAGAGGGCTGCTCGAGTGATTAAACTATAGCGATGAACATTTCTTCAGTTGCAAACAAAATGGACATAAAAAGTGCTATCTACTACACTAATGGTCTTACACACAAATATAAGTAGAAATCGAATTAAGTAATAGGCGTTCTAAATAAAGGTGCCGTTATCTACGTCATCAGGATTTACGATAACAAGTTAGAACGCGTCGCTTGCGCGTCGTCACGTGGTAGATGGTCGAATGTCTGGGTCACGCGTAGTGTCATGTGATAACCTCTATGTTGTTATATCGCGCGATGATAACAGCTGCCTTTTGTGAATGGTCGACTGTATTTAGGATTATTTTGGCGGTTCCATTTATTATTTGAGACGCCTAACTGTTCTTAGCTATGTCTAGGTCAATTATAGGGGCCTACTGAAAGGAATTCTGTTAAATTTACGCAACGTTAATGTTGTTATAACTACAATTACTCATATTTTGTAAGACGACGTGTTGGCTGAATTTTCATCACTATCATTCGTTTTTCCCTTAACAAATATGAATACTCAAAACGTTTGTTTTTAAAGCAATGAAATTGAACATTTCGTTTGTGTACTACTCCCAGATAGGTATACTCTACTGAAATTTTAAACTTAGATCCGGCTTTACCCGTAAATTGAATTGATTATTGAGATTTCCGTGTTGTCAAATAATTGCTAACCAGTTTTTTTTTTTTTTTTTTTTTTAACAATTTAAAGAGTTGGTGCACAACCCGGCTGGCTCAAGCTGAGAGGTAGGCCTAGATGGAAACGCAAAGTCCGGGCTAAGCGAAATCACAATGACACGCTAAATACGCGTTGAAGGCCGAGCCTAGGACGAAGACAAGGTCGCTGCCAAGACTACCCTGGACTGCTGCCAGCTCCACATCTAGTTGGCGCCTACACTACGGCTCCCCACAAGCTCGTTAACGTTATGACCATGCGGCCGGTGCATTCTATTAATAATTTTTACAACAAATCTTGAAATTAATTGTAAACTCCACATTAATATTAACTTCCCGCTGTCCACGATTAACCAACATTTTTACTGAATGCAAATATAAATATTAATAATTTGGTGCATTAATTTAGTATTGTAAATTACCACTAACATAACCACCAAAGCTAGGTTAAGGCAATGACGGGGCCGGAAGCCCAGAATACGCTAGAAATAACAGGACTGGATATTACGAACCACAAACATATCGGTACTACCATGTACGATCGGAATTATTGCCAACAAACACAATGACAATATCGGGCCTGGTAAACATAAACTGCAATATCGAGGCCTATTATAAACACAAACGACAACATACTGTGGAAAACACCAACCTCGATATAGGGAATAATTACTGTAACATGAACGAACAACATCGGGGTCTATAAACACGAACGACTATATTATATAGGGAGAACAAAAACGAATAACAACATACTGTGGAAAACACAAGCAGCAACATAGGGGATGATAAACATGAACGACAACACCGGGATCGCTAAACACGAACGACTGTGAGGGAAAACAAACACGAACAACAACATAGGCAGCTACTGTGGAAAACACCAACAGCAACATAGGGGATGATAAACATGAACGACAACTTCGGGGTCGATAAACACGAACGACTATATCAGGGAAAACAAACACTAACGACAACATACTGTGGAAAACACCAACAGCAACATAGGGGATGATAAACATGAACGACAAGACAACATCGGGGTCGATAAACACGAACGACTATATAGGGATAACAAACACGAATGGCAACATACTGTGGAAAATACCAATGGCAACATAGGGGATGATAAACATGAACGACAACATCGGGGTCAATAAACACGAACGACTATATCAGGGAAAACAAACACTAACGACAACATACTGTGGAAAACACAAACAGCAACATAGGGGATAATAAACATGAACGACAACATCGGGGTCGATGAACACAAACGACTATATACGGATAACAAACACGAATGCCAACATACTGTGGAAAATACCAATGGCAACATAGGGGATGATAAACATGAACGACAACATCGGGGTCTAAAATTGGGATGATATATGATTAGAATCTATTATAAACACAACACGAACAACAATATCAGGGACAGTAAACAAGAACGACAACGTCAGGATCTATCAACACAAACAACAATATCAGGGACAACAAACACGAACTACAATGTCAGAATCTCTAAACACGAACAACGTCAGGATCTATAAACACGAACGACAACATCAAGAATAATAAACACGAACGACAATATCAGGGATGATAGACATGAACGTCGATATCAGGGACAATAAATAAGGACTACATCGGTGACAGTAAACATGAACGACAACGTCAGGATCTATCAATTCGAACAACAATATCAGACACAATAAACAGAACGACAACTTCAAAATCTATTAACAGGAACAACTACGATCCATAGACACGAACGAAAATATCAAGGACAATAAATACGATCTTCAATATCAGGGACAGTATAAACACAAACGACAATACTGTATCAGGATCGTTTACACGAACGGCAATATTAGGATCGATAAACACTTACGAGGATATCAGGATCGTTTACACGAACGACAATATCAGGATCGATAAACACGACAATATCAGGGACAGTAAACATGACTGATTACATCAGAGGCCACAAAAATGAACGACTGGTGGAGATAACTAAACATAAAACGAACGGAAATATGAGGTCCAGTAAACACTAATGAAAAGTTTAAAGTTTGCTAGGTTTATATGAAAGCCACAGAAAGGCAATGAAACGTGAAGGAGGGGTTACGTTATTATTTAAAGCCAACGTTTTAAATTAATTTTTACTGCCTTTATTAACCACATATTAAGATCATAGTTGCCGGGATTGCTTGAAATTATTTTACATAATATGCCCATAATGATATTCTTTTGATAATATGTATATTGAAAGCTGGACTACAATAATGTTTTCATCACTCTACCTCTACATCAATTTCACCTATTTCGACCATCACTTCTAAAAACAAAATATCTAGGGCCCTACACATTCCCATTAGAAACCAAAGGAAACCGGAAGACGATCTGAAGTGGTTGCCTAGCAACCAGAAAAACAAGCAGTGCATCCCGCTGTTAGTTTAAGATAACTGTAGTGCCACAAGTGAATTACATCCCATAAGACCATGCACCGGTGCCAATTCCTGCGACAACCGTGGTTGTCGCACTCGAGGAAACAAGATTTTAAAAAGTGTTTAAAAAAAAGTTACCTGTAAGTGTTTCCAACGCTGTAGGAAACAACAATCGTTCTCGTTTGCGTTGGAGATTGTTTGTCTCAACTCAACTATTACTGAAATAAGGAATTTCAAAGCAAACTAGGGTTTACTTTATATTTTATACTTCATACTTTATACTTTATGGTTTTATACTTTAGGCTATGATTGATTATTGTTAATTTGATCATTACATAATGGGTTGTTATTAACTAATAATCCAAATGTAAAATAGAGTAATATGGTGTCTTCACGATTAATATCGTACCCATTGCAACACTGCTTCATCCAATTATTCAGTCAGCTGTGTAATGAATGATAAGCTGGGAACACACAGCCTTTAATTAAAAGGTCCTGATATCCACCTGATATTTAATTAGAAGGTCTTCCACGATCCTGATATCGTCGTAAGTGTTTATCGATCCTAATATTGTCGTTTGTGTTTTTACTGTCCCTGATATTGAAGATCTTATATATTATGATTTCGGGTTATGTGGTTCGATAATTTTATCATTCACATCAGGACTGGGGAAAACTGATGCTGTAATGTAATAGACAAGGGCTGCTTCATTAGCGGGTAAAACGATGTAAAAATTAGTCCTTAAAACGTCACTAGCCTGATCAGCTGGTACATGTTATTCTTATGGGCATCAGATTGATCAATGAATACAGAGTCTTATAAGAAGAACAGGCCCCATGTCAAAATATTCTGCCGTTTTTTTTAATTGGGCATCTCAACACCTGGCTGCGCTGAGCGTTGGCTGTTCCAACTGCTCTACGCGCCCCCACGCCCCTTATTGTTGTAATTAATTGGGCATCTCACCACCAGGTTGCGTCGAGAGTTGGCTGTTCCAACGTACGGATACACACAGCTGGCTGTTCCAGTTCCACTACATCCCCCTCCAGCCACCGCCGCTATACTCTGTCCACCCAGCCATGGCACCTGACGGATTATAGAACCCTTACTCACACACGCACACAAATGCAGCCGACCCGCCCGGCAGGTATAGATGAGTCACACACTGGGGGGTCAAGTACAGAACTGTTAATTCCGCAATATGTGTTTATAATAATATGATAGTGTTATATTTGGAATCTTCATTTAATTTCAAAGAGAATGATACCAAACACGACGTAATTATGATAATATTTACATGAAAACTGCTTAACTTTGTTTTTGCGTCAAAACCGAATATCATACAGTATTGATCACAGGGTAGTTGAAGTCTGAATAAAATATTTAGACCTAGTAGAGTAAAAAAATAATTAATTAAAGTGTATTTCGGAAGTATGCGTTAATTTAAGTAGGTTTCCAGTAATTGCAACGTAAATAAAATCCCATTATTGCTTTCCAGTAGGCCTAAATGTTTACAATTTGTAATCACGAGTAACAAGAACGCATAATCTGCTGAAATAACCTCGAACTATTCTCTTTGTACATTAAACTATTCGTCAGAACCATTAGTCGGTCATGAGCGCTACTCATGACTATTGCTCATGACTATCATGAAGCGCTACTTGGTTTTTATTATTTTTACATTATTTTTATTGAGAAAATGGAAGTATGGGGCCCTTATTATAAGAAAAGTACTCAAAAGCGTGTCAACAGCCTGCAATGTTTCGAAACAAACCTTCATACGTATAAATGCTGAACTCAAATCATCATTACCAACTCAAATAAAAAATTACCTTAAAGGTCCGGTCTACCTGAGCCCGAACAATAATGCCGAATGCCGCCTCGCGCGGCCGTGGCGCTAGGCGAGTTTGATGGCTGCAGAGGTTTACGGGGATCGTGTTTTAAAATTAACCAATTAAGATAGATATTGACTCTTAACTTTTTCTAAAAGTAGAAAAAAGGATCTCTTTGGCTATCTTTTTACAACTTTTAAATAAAATTTCCAATTTTAGTTATAACTGTCTAAAATCATCTGTTTTTGAGTTTTATGAATGCAGAGGTTTACGGGGATCGTGTTTTAAAACTAAGCTCTTAAGATAGAGATTCGCTGTCAACTTTTTATAAAAGTAGAAAAAGGATCTAGTCTGCTATCTTTTTAGAGCCAATCTCTATCTTAATTGGTCAGTTTTAAAACACGATCCCCTTAAACCTCTGCATCTATAAAACTTGCCACTAGAGAAAAACAGATGATTTTAGACAGTTATAACTGAATTTAGAAATTTTATTTAGAAATTCTAAAAACACAGAAGACAAGACCCGTCTTGGTACTTTTAGAAAAAATTAAGAGCCAATATCTATCTTAATTAGTTATTTTTAAAACACGACTCCCGTAAACCTCTGCATCCATAAAACTCATACCTAGCACTACGGCCGCGGACGCGAGGCGGCATTCGGGCTCGGGTAGACCGGAGCCTTAAAACATATCCTTTCAGTTACAAAAACAATGTAGTGTTTATACTCATTTTTCTCAGAATTTTCTGCTAAAGACAAAAATGAAAATTTGTTTGTTTGGAAGTCATACATAAAAAAGTTAGCAGTTATGTATTGGCTGCAGTACTGCCATACCTGCGCGTGGGCATTGGGGTGTCGGGCCCGGGCGCTTGTGAGTGCGCGTCCGAGAGTCACCCTTCTTCTTAATCCGTCAGGTGCCATGGCTGGGTGGACGGACTATAAAGCACCAATTCTAAATTGCAGCGTTTCATTGTATTGAAAAAAAATCGTTCTTATTGAAAATTGTAATCTTTCATAGTAAAAACTAGGCTACCACTAGGCCTAAATAAAAATAACTACGGTGTTAATTTAATGTTAGATTAAAATCGTTATTATATGTAAAAAACATTGCGAAGCAATTTCTTTCAAATTAATCACATGAAAAGTTGGTCTGTGAGAAAGTTTTTTTTTTTTTTAATTATTGATTCGGTAAATTTTGTCTTTGAGAAAGTAGTTGAGAAATACTTACATTTGCACAGTTAATTTAAAGTTGGCCTAATATTTAAAACCCGTATGACTCTTTCTATGCTTATTCAAAGGTAAAAGTTAAATTGTTGATTGGCAGGTAGCCGTGGTCCATGCCGACGGCCGTGATTAGTAATTAGCTTGTATTTTCGTAATTACAGAAGTAGATGGTTAGTAATACTCGTGTACGTTATCTACGAGGTAAACCTAAAATAACAAGACCCATAACTAAAACTTCTTATTACAAAATATTAGTTGCATGAAGACTTATATAATGTTTTTACTAATATTAAGTTTACTTAAATATCAATTTTCCTCATTAATGTTTCCAAAAAAGGTATTTTAATGTTTATTGGAATGTAATGACTCATTCTATAAATTGTTTAGATTTTAAATTAATTTAATGTAATAAAGTATCATGGCCAAAATATTTAATAAGCCCTATTAAATCATTCATAAAAAAGGGATTTTGGCTGTGGACGAAAGCTCGTTCACGTTAAAAATTTTGTTTTAATTAAAGGTTGATATTCTTTCCAGAACGGTCGATAATCCATAAACATTACACTCGTATCTTACATATCAGAAAGTTTTGTCTTGTCTAGGAGCTACTACCGTTTAATTTATTAACTAATATTCCAATGAGCATTACATAGTTGTAAAATTTTATACATTAAACGATGTGCAAAATCAATTTTTTACCATCATACAATTATGCCTTTCCAAGAAACATTATTTAATTTTTCCCTACAGAAAAGGCTGATAACATGGGTAGGATAGCGAAAAATCTGACTAAAATCAAGGAATCTAAAATAAATAAAGAGAAGGTAGGGGTCAAGACACGCAACGCTCTCTATGCACCAGGTGTTCTTTTGCACCTATGGCGTCATCATTAGCATTAAACAGTATTAGTAAATGGTAATGTCATAGGTGCAAAAGAACACTGGTTCATAGTAGTAGTGTGTTTTGGTCACTTTTAAAACCGGCCACGTGCCCACCGGGCTACGTGCCGCGGCAGCTGGCGCCAGCTGCCATGTCACATAGCTTCCGGTGGGGGATGGAGGGTATATATGAGATGCTGTAGTTATATTTTATGCCATATAGGTTGGGGTGGAGATGGCGATAGTGTTGGCGTTAGGGTGAAGTGAATTTGCGCATAAAATTAAAATTAAAAGTTAGTTCAAAATTGAAATTCGTCGGTGTTAACGAAACTCTAACAGTTGAAGAAAAATTAAGAGTTAGTTCAAAATTGAAATTCAAACTTATAACTGAGATGCGGAAAATATGTCAAGGTCATCCAGAGTAAGTTTTAAAAAATTCTATCCAACTATCACCAGAAATAGTTTTAAGTTGAAGTAGTTGGTGATAGCGGGATAATTGATTCGTGCCATGGGAGAGGTGTTTATCGTTTGAAAGTTGGCGATCGAATGAGAAGCGCCGCCTAGGGAGAGGGCTTATAAAATGGCAACCTTCCCCCACCACCCCTTCCCCCACTCCTTTAGATCAATAACCGGTTGCCGACTCTATGTGGTAAAACTGAACCAGACATGGCGGCTGCCATGGATAATTCTAACCTCAAACCTTAGTTTTGCATTGGTGAGCATGAGCCACCCCCACTCCTTTACCTTTCTTTTATATTTTTAAAACCGAACAGATGTTCGGGCAGGTGTTGGGGGCAGAAACTTTAAAATATTGGGGTGGAGATGGCAATAGCGTTGGCGGTCGGTTGAACTGAATTTGCGAATAAAGTAACTAGGGTTGAACTAAAAGTATACATAAATTAAAAGTTAGTTGAAAACTGAAATTTGACGGTGTTAACAAAACTCTTAATAGTTGAACAAAACTAAAAGTTAGTTTAAAACTGAAATTCAAATTTATAAATAGGATCTGGAAAGTATGTCAAGGTCATCCAGAGTAAGTTTTAAAAAAGCCTACCCAACTACCACCAGAAATAGTTCTAAGTTGAACTAGTTGGTGATAGTAGGATAGGTTGAAGTAACTTTTGAATTTTATTAGTGAACATACAATTAATGTGCAACAGCAGAGTTTAAACAAGTTGAACTTTTGTGATGAATTACAGAGTTGTAAATGCAAACACCGACGACGATGAGAAGGTAAATGCAGAGTCCCCAGATGATGTATTTGAAAAGCTTGAACAAATGTAACATTTCAAGTTGGTTCTCCCGTTCCATTTCCAATCGTTTAATTTCCAATTTCAATTTATCCTCTTCCATTCTAGTTACGAAGGGAACTTCATCCATCATATCCATCATGATTGTGTTAGTGTTTGAAATTTTAGTGATGTTGATAGTTCAGAAGTCGAAGACGGAATAAGAAGTGAAAGGGAGAAATGTTAGTTAAATAAAGAAGTGGTGGGGGGGGGGGGGGAAGGATGAATTACAAAGAAGTGGTGGGGGAAAGACGTTGCTCTTCATTATTACCATCAGTAGTGTCAGATGGTGCAGGAGTTAGATTTAGTAAACTGTCTTCGTCTAAACTTTCAACCTTATCACAAATAGGACAATCGTATGTTATTTCCAAATTCATTTTGATGGTTGTAAAATTATCTACAAGTTCTTGTAAAATATTAAAAATGTCTTGTAACTCTTCTTTAGAGTTTATTTCAAAACTAGAATTCATTCGGGCCAATGGAGAGTTGTTCATTGTTGGAGAGTCGGTGATGGAATGAGGATCGGCGCATAGGGAGGGGGCTTATATAATGGTGACCTTGAGCAGGCGTCTAGGGAGGGGGGCTGTCTAGGGAGGGGGCTTTTATATGGGGAACCTTGAGCTTATGATTAAATAAAATGTTTAGTTCTTCTTCTTCGTCTTTTAATTCAATTATTTGAACCGAAGTAGTTGTTTCATCCTCTTCACTCGATGAAGAAAACAATTCACCAGGATTTAAATATTGAACTACAATTCTGAACCATCTTATAGGATATTCGTCAATGATAGAAAGTAAGTTTTGAAACAATTCTTCCATCTCTTCCCTGTCAGTTATTATATGTTCAAACTTGATAAATTTGTTTTCCATGTTGTTAGTTAGAGTGTTGGAAGTGGAATGATTTAATATTATATAAAAATTAGAACTAGTGGTGGGGGAAATCTCAAGGTCATCCAAATGAAGTTTTAAAAAAGAGTGTAAAACTGAAATTACACATTTGATGGTTCTACAGGATCGGAATACCAATCTGATCTGTATTTACATCTTTTTATCATATGTGTACAAAAATCATCTTGATGAGAATTGGTGCGTTGACAATGAGCAAGATCTAGAGGGTGAAATTTGAAACATCTTTGAGGACAACATGTATGAAAATATCTTGATTTGTAAAATTTGAAAGTTCGCAATTCCGGTGGTGGTAGTTGTTTTGTTTTGCATTTGCAATAACAAGATCCGAAGAATTCACATTTAGTACAAGCTAACCCATCCACCATCATTGGTCCTAAATCTGTACACTGTTGTTCACAACAGTAACGAGGTTTGTACTTGTATTTTTGCTCTTCCATGTTGACGCTGCGGAGTCCAGTGAAAGAATAAGAGTGTATAGTGTTGAATAGTGAGTTTTATGTACTGTGAAAAGTGGTGGGGGTAATTTCAAGGTCATCCAAATGGAGTTTTAAAAAATTATACCTTACAAGTGTAAAGATTATTAAAATTTAGGAAGTTTGTTTTTCTTTGTTTTCTTCAGACTTTTTCTCTCTCTCCGCCTTAGCCATAGCAACAAGTTCTTCTGTTGATAATGGATGTACTTCAGGAAATTTTAAAATTAATTTAGCTTGATATCCTTCTTTAGTTAATACATCTAAATCTTGGGTCATTTGTTCAATGGTGTTGTAGTCTTTTCCATAGATTTTTCCATCAAGTTGAATCATCATTCTGTACAACATTTTCTTAAATAGGTCTTGTCGTGGTGAGAGCTGAGAAGCAAATGATTATTTATACAAGTATCACATCCTTTTTATTAACTCACATTGATCATGTGATTCTTTAGTTGTAGTTTTGTCTGTCAAAAGTTATTCAACATTGGTAATACTTTTGGAACTTGATGTTATGTTGACCAGTTGGCGATGAAGAAGTTGTAGGTTGTGTAGAAATAAATATTTCATCATCGCAATATTTTGTTTTAGTGAACATCCTTGTATTAGTAGCACTAACATCAACAGTTAAGTGATAACCACCGGTAAGTAAAACTCGCATTTCGTTGGTTAAATCTTCGAGTTGTTCAAAAGTTGTAATGGTGTTAGTATCATAAGATGCACATTTGACTTTGAGAGACATCTTTTAGTTTTTATATTAAGCGATAGAGTGAGCGAGATGTGTACGGTACGAAAGGTAGTCGTAGACTGATGAATTTTACAAGTAGATTTTCGCTTTTATAATCACACACAAGTGGGTCAAGGTCATCCCGTGGAATTTTTAAAAAAAGCAACATATTGTAATGTACAAAGACATCACAATATGTTGCTTCTTTTAATTTTTTTTTGTTTTTTTCTTTATATCATATTTATTGAAAAACAATTACAAACAAATAGTTACAATGTTATGTACAAACTAATCAGTAGTAGGTGTTACATGAATTGTAAGTTCAGTAGAGTTGTTTCCACTGGGTCCATGTGATACCAAATAGAGTGCGCCGGGTTGAATTATACGAAGATCTTCATTTTGAAGTAGTTGTACGAAGCGCTTTGGTAAGAAGATCTGAAATTTTGCTTCATCACCAATTGTATAAGGTGCCTCGCTCAAAGTGCAATTTATAGCATCACCTACTGAAGTTTCCATTTTCTTAATAGTATGAATGATGTAGTGTTTTTCTTCTTTTAGTTCAGAACATTTCTTCGTAGGTAGAATTGATGATTTAGAATGAGCGTTGAACTGATCAACTAAACTTTGAAGTAAGTTCTGTGATGCCATATTGATGTTGTTGTTAATCTTCTTGTTAATAAGAATGTCCGTCGGAGATGTTGTCTCTTCGGAGGTTTGAGTAATACTCATGCTGTGTCATGGTAGCGCTCTCACTTTTATAATCGACACTACCCCCACCACTGACACTACCCCCACCAGTTTGTTGAAGGAAATTATTCAAGCGGTAGGCATTCTTTAAAGCGCACTGCGACCTTCGATGTTTAAAACTTTTTGATGAAATACAAAGTTCGTTGAAGTAGCATTGGAAATCTTTATCAATTATTGCATTAATCACTTCGTTGCTTGTAAATGATTGTATCCAATTTGCTTTTTCCAATCCCCTTGTGTAGATAATTTTAAACTCTTTGCAATAATGATTCATAATGTGCGGCATCATGTTATAATTAATGAAACCTTCATCCCATCTTAAGTTGTGAAAATGTTTGTTCAACCATTTGTTTGTAACTTTCGCTTTAGTTGTTAGTCTATTAAATGGTACTGGAGGTTTGAACAAATAATGATAAACTACTGATGTGTTCATGTCCAAGATTACTAATTCTTTAATAATAAAATTACCATCATTTCCTCGGAAAGCTTGAAATTCAATTATACCTTTTTTAACTTCCATTATATGTGGCGCATTAGAAAACGAAACCCGTTTATTCATGATGAAGTCTCACTAACAACTGACTTAAAAATTGAATGAGCCGATGTTTATAACAGACAGGATTGTTCTTCTTCTTTCACTTCTTGTGCCACTTCATCAATATTAAAATTGGTGTGATAGTTGTTTAATTGTCTCCACATTTCAACTTCTTGAGGTATTCTATTAAAGATTGAAGTATCCACGGGACCGTATAAAATTGGAACAAAAGGTTTTTTGTCCAATGTATCAATTAGATAGTCTTTAATTATTGCACTTGAAAATATTAGTTGTTTCAAATATCTGGTGACGGGACCGGTAGTACAACTTAAAGTATAAAATTCTTCTTTAGTGAAATATAATTTAACATTATGTGTAGTTAAATCTCTGAAGCGAACAATTTGTCCTCCACGATGTTTTACTATATCAACTTCAATATTTGATTCCAATAAACTTAATCTTGTTCTTCTTCCAAATGTGTTGTTACTTAAATAGCACTCCAAAAGATGTAAATGTTTCATGAGAGATTCCCAAGTAATTTCACTGAAAGTAACCATTTTGTTTCCATGATTTAAAATAACAATTGGTGAATAATCCATTGATTTTAAAATTCCAACTGATATACTTTTTGTCATGCATGAAGAAATTGGGTAGATAATCCGAAGAAATACTTCTGTTAAAATATTGGTTGTAATGTTAACTTCAACCTTCTTCCTTTTTACTTCTTTTTCAGCTTTTTCTTCTTCTCTCTTCTTATGTTTGTTGAATTTTAGGAACTCGTCCATTTCTCGTTCAACTTGTTTTTCTATATCTGAACTATTATCATCCATTAGAGGTGTATTTTCTTCTCCGTTAGTAGAATTCATCTTGCGAATGATGTTTCCCATACGACGGTTGAAGATAGAATGAAGTTTCTACTAATTATTTTCTCGCTTTTATATTTTTCGTAAATCCTTGAAATTTATACAATTACATAATTGTTTGTTTTGAACTTGTCTTTCACAAATGAAATTCTAACCTCAAAAATTAAAGCAGATAATTCTAACCTCAAAAATTTGCAGTTGTTGTACAATTCTTCTTAAAGTACATTCTTCACAATTCCGGTCAGCGGTGTGTAAGTAACTATTTTATCATGTAG
This sequence comes from Neoaliturus tenellus, assembly GCA_030545055.2. Lineage (NCBI taxonomy): Eukaryota > Metazoa > Arthropoda > Insecta > Hemiptera > Cicadellidae > Neoaliturus > Neoaliturus tenellus. The sequence continues at coordinate 214,953,351 of CM061533.1, forward strand.
AATTAGACAGTATGCCGAAGTTCCATCCGCTACTGGTTCTTCAAATTCCATTTCAATTTTTATATCCACACTTGATGATTTTACCGATTCATTTTGTTTTGAACAATCGATTACAATTATTGGAGCCTTGGAATAATACTGGTCAGGTGATAATAGTGGTGTATTAGTCTTTCCATAATATGACGATTGAAATCTTGCATACATATCGTATAAAATAGAAAAACGTTTTTTGCTGAACATGACATTCAAATTGTCATAGGGAAAGAATTGAGAGTTTAGGAAAACTTTACAATTCTTTATTTTACAGTGATCAAATTGACCAGCATTTGCAGTGATAACATCTTTTCGCTTAGTTTGAAAACCGAGTATTATGTACCTTGCTCGTTCCAAGTAAGTTGATGTCTTGACGGTCCATGTTTGTCGTTCTGTCTGAGGTAGTGTAGGGTATTCATGAAATTCCCAACTTCGGAATGGCATCACAATATCACGGTCAGATTTCAACTTTCTCAATAATAGGATTCTATGTTCATCAGCCAATCTTACATGAGGTACTCTCCAAACAACTTTATCCAACTGTAGTTGCCATTCCAGTTTATCTTCCGTAGTTGCAGGGTCTGCAAGTATCAAGTCCTTATTAGTTGAAGATCTGAGTAATACTAATTCTTGTTTGACATTTATTATTACCCGTTTGTAATCTTCAGCGAATCCCAAAAGCAATCGTAAAGGTACATGAAAATCAAAGTGACCGTTGGAAGCTGGTGTTATAGTGTCTTTATCGGGGGCAACCCATCCGGCGGTGACTATTGAATTCTTCTCATGCGGTGTTAATGATGTTAATCCTTTCAATGTCGTTGTTAAACCAACCTTTTTTGTTGAATCAACCGTCACCCCTGATATTTCATATCTTATTTCATCAAAAAGATATGCCATCGGGTTATTTATAAAAGGAACTGTTGAAGCAGTTTTTCCATCCAATTTTAATACCCGTCCTTCGATGTACAAGTAACTTTCACACGGTAACGTGTAAATATCTTGTTGTTGAATGGGAATCCTTATTTCATCGTTATTGTTTAATTTTGATGAAGTGTAAGGGTTGTGCGTGTGATATTCCTTCTCCCATAGTGTTTCGTCGAACGTTGGTCCTTGAGATATATCCAGGATATCCATCGCTGTTAAGTTTCAATCCAATCTTCTGTAGAAAACGAATGTTGTCCGATGTTAACTCTTCCAATGTCGAGGAGCTACTGAGCTCCCGACTCTTCCGTTGCGGTTTAAATGATAATCCCATGTTGACTTTTATGTTGCTGCTCTGATGTGTATCCGTATAGTAATTGTTTCTCCTCTAAAGTCAACACTATGACCGTCTTGATCCAATATGTTCAGTACGATGTCTGAAATGAAACTGGTGTTTAACGGCAGGTATATCAAGTTTTGTGGCTTCTCAACAATTTTAAAACCGGGAGCCACTGTTGGATAAAATGTATGTAAAATATGTTGATTAACTCCATCTCTATACGATCCATGTATAATGTTGCATGTGACATCTATACTATTTACTTTCAATATTGTTACAGTTGAATCACCTGAATGAGTAGTTTCAGGAGTTAAGATTTTCTTTTTTGTATCTGTAAATCCAAGTAAACTGCCAATCGACTGTTCCAAGCTGACATCAATATAATATTTCGAAGTTATTTCTGCTTTTAAAGTATTATTGTTTCCTTTAATGGTGATATTGTCTTCTCCGAGTTGTTTCTGTAATAATTGGTTTATATCATCGATTTCATAAGCTCCAGTAGGAAATGTAATTATTTTCAATTCTGAGTATTTTCCTGCAGCATCCTTAGTTTCATAATAATGTAGTAAATTGTTCTTCCCTTCCGTAACATTGGGAATTGAGTTGTAGGTAGTCAAATCAAGTAATGCCGCTTCCCATAATCGTTCCTTGGATAGACGCAATGCTGGGAACAGCGTACTTTTCAATGTGGATGAATTTCCACTCAGTGACACTGTATACGATGACATCTTAAAGCTGACTGACACTCTTTGCTAGAAACTCCAAACATAAATGCCCACATATTTCAGTATTGTTAGGTTGTTCTCTTTTGTAATTGTAAAAAATGTTTTTGGAGTTTTGAAAATAATGTTGAAGTTCTTTCGGCGGTGGTAGATTGCCAAAACTGTCAAAGTAGTAAACGGTTTGTCCAAGCTTTTTATAGCATACCCAATGAGTGCCTGGACCATAGGTGGAATCCAAATTTACTATTCCAGTTTCATTTTTCCATATTTTAGTTGGTAATGCATCTTTCATAAAAACTCCTCGAAAGAATGGTATTTTCAAACATTTTACATAATCATTTAACTGATGATTTGTTAAGGCTTTATTTGGAATTATCAATTGATTCTTCTTATTTAGTACACACGGTACGGTTTTAGGTATAAACCTGCTCCGTTTTTTACCATTTGCCAAACAGAAGTCTTCTTTACATTTGCCTTGCGAGTTCTACGACGCCCTTTTTTAATGTTTCCACCTCTTTTGGGAGCGCCTCTCTTTGCAGGTCTTCCTCTGCGTCTTCCACCACCTAACTTTGCTTTCGTCTTCATGGTTGTAGTTACTGCCCAAGCCGCTGCTTTTTCTGCAATACTTGCGTCACTTGATTTTACTCTTTGCCAAGCTTTTTCTGCTAGAATGTTATCCGCTATTGATCTATTTGTTGAATCTTTATACTTTGAATATGCTATATCGTGTTCTTTGCAAGCTTGATCTAATTTATTAATTCCAGGATCTCCTCTTGCTAAACGTTTTGCCAACTTAGTTCCAGGTCCACAATATTGATAACCTCCGGGCAGATGTAATTCGTATGGTAAAGCGTCTATCGCTCGATTCACAACAGCACCAATTGGAATCCGTCTGAGCAAGGATAATGCAGCTGATGTTAAACCACGTCCTCTCTTGCCGATGTCTTGACGACGACTGAGCGATACGGTCTTCATTATGCTGTTTTATGTAACCAACGTCTTCACTCTATGAAATACTTTATGATAATGAATCCTTTTTTGTGTATTCCATACTTAAATATTCAAAAGTTTTACTAGTATCTATCAATGATTTCATCTTTAATCCATTGGTTTCTCCGAGAATCTTCGATTTTATTGTGTTTCATCGATGCATTAATCAAATGATTATGCATATCAATAACTACATTACCTACAAGATTCATTACATACTCTATATTAGTAGCATCTTTGTCATGTGTAGGATTATCAAGATTTGTGATACGTTTACCATTACATGTATACACAGATGGATCGTTTTTAGAGGTTGCTATAACTTGATTAATAGTAGCAACATCATTTGGAGCTATTCCTGTTGATATGTTAGATATTCTTCTATTTTTTCCATCATATACGTTATTTATTTTATCTCTAACTATAGTTTGTTTTACAACAACACAATCCTGATCATCTTTACCAGATTTAACTTCGGTTAATCGTCTGCCTCCACATATAAAGTTAACACCAGTAGCTGATAGTTGTGGTACTTGTTTTAAAATAACAGCATCATGTTCTTCCGTGCCTAAATTTATATTTGACAATTTTTTATTTTTTCCATCCCACTTGTCATTTTGTAGTTGTAGTAAGGTAAACTTTTCGCTTCCTTGCATAAACTCATCACCTTTCTTTGACACTACTTGATTTTGTTTAACAAAAGTGGATGTTTCTTTTTTTAAGCTTTCATTCATTTGTTTCACGGTAGCAGCATCCGATGGAGTTGAACCATCTTTCAGATTGGACAACACTTTTCCATGACAATCAATAACAGCATCATTATATAAAATACAATTATCTTTAATATATTTTATATTAACACCATCACTTTCTTCTTTAGGATATCCAATATCGTTTATAGTATATTTATAAAAGGAAAATCCATCCTTTTTCTTTTCTGGTATTACAGAGTGCAAATAACGCTTATTGATTGTATCTGTATCATCGGTTGGGTCTGCCACATTAGTTATTTTATAATTTAAAGCATTGTACATTTTTCCACTTTTAGTCTTTTGCAACAGTAAAGCGTAATCCATCGCAGATAGCAAATAGCCTTTATTAACAACATCTCCATTGTTGACTGGTTTTGCAACATTAATAACCCTGTGAGATTTTGCATCATACAGTTGGTTGTTGTCAAGTTTTAAACTTGTAGATGTTTCCTCCTTTACTGTTTTTAAATTTGTTGCATCTCCATCTTCTTCTGGATCTTTAACAAACTTTAAACGTTTATTATTTATGTTATAGTCACCTTCGGGTGTTTGCGGTAATCCACTTCTTTTTCTGTTTTCTCCAACTTGCACTCCTAACGCAGAGTAACGTCCGAACTTGTCAACGCTCATGTTAGAACTGACACATTATATGCCTGCAACTCTTATATATCCGCGGACGATTATACAATTATGCCGCGATTCCTGAGTTCGTCAATCAGAGCTACCCATTCATTATTTAAACCTGTATGACCAGCTTCCATGGCTTCATGCAATAGTCTCATTCTATCAACCAATTTATTGATGTCGTTGTAGTAAATCACATTTGTATTGTATAGATTTTTCATCAATCCTTTACCAGAGGTTGAAGTATCTCCTTTACTCTTTTTACCATGTTGTTCAAGAAGTGATAAATCCATAAGTGATAAAGATTTTCTTTTCAGTGGTTGTCTCACCGCTGGTGCAGTACGTAATGTTGGCAATTTTCGTGGAGGAAACAACTTTTTTATAACGATGTTATATTTTGTTGCACGTGAACGATTAATCATTGCATCCTTTGAGTAGTTTCTTTTATGAGCGTTAGTATTTTGTAGAATCTCCTTAAAAACACTTAAATCTTTGGATGAATATCTTAGTGGTATGTTTTTAAAAATTAATTCATATAATCCTTTTGTTCCTTTATATCTATGCTCACCAATAATGATGTAATCGTCTTGTGTTATTTCAAGCTTTGAATCGCCGATCTTCAATTCATTCCCATCAATTCTTGCTCCGTATACGTGTGATCTACTCAAATTTGGGTTTGATTTCATGTCATGTAGCATTTTCATTATATATTTTCTTCCAAGAGGTCCATGTTGTAATATATCGCTACTCAATTGAGTTAAATTTGGAATAGATTGTTCAGCTTCAGGTATTGGCTGTTCTTCTTCCTTTTCAACAATTGGTTCTTCTTCTTCTTTTGTTTCTTCTTGCTCACTAGCACTTGTATATGAATCATCATCTTCTTCTTTTTTTAATGCTTGTACTTCTTGTTTAGAAACTGGTAGTAAAACATCTCCTTCA